>JAPYXV010000807.1:0-14774 GCA_028533065.1 Trachops cirrhosus | reverse complement strand
GGCACACAGGAGTGTGGCTCCAGGGCAGTGCGTGGTGCGCCTGCGGGGCTGGTGACCTGGAGGCGGTCGCTCCCGGGAGAGCGGCTTCGTCACTGGGACCTTGTCCACCCGTAACGGGGACAGTCCAGTCACGGACGCATGTTCTCATTCTGCCCTGAAGCAGGCCTCAAATGCTGTCCAGCGTCACGGTGGGTGTCTGAATACTTGAGAGATAAAATGTTAGATGCAGACTTTCTATTTTAAGGGAAAACATTTCCTTTTCCATCAGCTCATCTTAGAATTGGCTGGATGTTTCTGTTTATTTAATGCAAACTTCTGTGTTTCTGCTCGGTGGGGAGCAAACAAAGACCTTACCCATCCCTTCTCTGCATGTGAGGCCTTTGTAGCTTCGGACATAACTCACGTGAACAAGATGACCTTGAGGTCCTGAGTAACTTTTAAGAGTGAAAAAGGGCCCCGGAACCAGAGTTTCAGAACCGCCGCTCCAGCTCACCCTCTGATCGCACAGTGTGGTTTCCAGACCCCCAGAACCAGGCCTGGGGTCAGCCCGCCATGCAGCCCCGGCCTGAAACCACTCTGGTCTGGAGGCAGCAGGTTCCTCCCCCAGTACGGGAACGCCAAGCTGCTGGACAGACGGACCCTCACCTTGGAACCCTCCCCCGCCGCAGGCAGGTCTGGCCGCACTGACACCAGAGCCCCGCCCTCCGCAGGCTCTGAATCCCCTTTGGGGTCAGGCGCCCGCCCTGGTGGGCTGGAGCTCGGAGCTGGGGCCCCTGCTGAGACCAGAGCGCGTCCTGACGGCGTCCTCAGCCCCACGCGCAGACACCCGCGGGCCCCTGTGGGTCACGACCCGCTACTGGCGTCGCTCCTGGTCAGAGTTACACTTGCTAACGCAACTCTGCAGCCAGGCATTTATTAACCAGGTTTATTTACGCCACAGGAAGGCTCAGAAGATCAGCCCATTTTACAGATCAGAAAACTCGGTCAACAGCCTTAGAGTATCGGATCGATTTTCCTCATAATATCAACTTGGCTTTGAATGCAGCCTTTACTGTAGTAGCATACTGCCTCTAAAGTAATAATAATAATAATAACAATAATAAAATAATACAGAGTTGGTTTCGCCCTGTGCACAAGAGGTCTGCATCACCTGGAATGAGAAGACACAAGAACAACAGGAACAGAAAACTGCTATTCTGAAGGTTTCCTGTGTGCAGGTAGTTGCTGGAAACGTTCTGAATGCGCCCCTCCGTTAGGATCACGTGAAGAGGGCATCGAGGATGCCGACCGTGTGCCGGGTCACCAGGGTGGGTGGGGCAGGCTCGGCGAGAGGGCGACCTGGGGGCCGGTCTGGGCGTGGGGAGGGTTTCCTTCAGACCGAGAGGTGCGGAGCTGTCTGCCGTCAGAGGGGAAGGGGCCGGCCCAGCCCGTCGGGGGAGGGGGAGCTTCGTGTCCCGGGGAAGGGCTGCTCTGAGGACGCACTCAGCACAGTGTCGGAGTGAGTAGGTCGCCCACGGGAAGGGGGGACCCGCAGGGCTCCTGCATCAGTCAGTGGACCCACCAGCAGACGTGAAAGCAGGAGGACCAGCCCACCCTGGCAACCCCGAGTGAGGGCAGGCGACAGCGAAGAAACGGAAAGGGGAGTGCTGGCGAGGAGTCAGAGACCCAGAAAGGCGAGAAGAGGTTCTGAGTTTCGCATTTCTGCGTTCAGAGTCGTTTGTTCTTCCCTGGAGACGGGGAGCCGACATTCACTCGTGTGCGCAGGCGAGTGCATGGACCCAGGGGCAGCGGCTGCGACAGACTGAGAGCCAGGCCTGCTCATCCGCGGGGGGAGGCCGCCCTGCCCACACACGCGCCCTCCCCAGCCCGGGCCCCCCCCACAGGCGCTAAGCAAACCCCTGCCCCCTGTTCAGGTTCTGGCAAAGGCCCCCTGCAGCGGCCAGACATGTCCCTTAATACCAACGTCACCCCGAATGTTAGAAACCTGTTGCACAAAGAGGGGCTTCGTGGTTTTGGACAGAAGCTTCCGTAACTCAGCTTTATCAGAACAATAACAACGGCAACCAAAATGTGCTTTCACTTAAGAAAGGAAAATGTAGCAGCTACACTTTAAGTACCTGCTCTGCGTCGAGGACAGAAGCAGGTAATTTCACCCCACTTAGGCTCACTGAGAAATGTCAGGAGCAGACATCGTAAGTGCTCTGCGCGGGGGACTTTCCGAAGCGCTCCCGCCTGTGGTGTCATCTGTCCCTCGAAGCGCCCTGGGGAGGTATCGGGTGACGCGGGCCAAGTGCAGGCAGCGCCCTCACCTCCTGTCCCCACTGCCTGGCCTTTGGCTGCAGGACGTTCTCCGTGCATGTCGGGGGTCTCCTTGCCTTTCGCCCCAAATCTGAGAGGCAGAAAGAGTTGGGATGAAACTGCCTGGAAAATACGATGGACTCTTTTTCTTGAACCCTAGCAATAACGACAGCAACAAAGACAAAGGCTTCAGCTGAAGCTCACACATTTTACACACGTGGATCCACATGCTGCTCTTTGTGTCAGGTGTGAAAACAGTGGCCTCAGGGCAAAGTTCAGGGAACACTTTGGGGGCACACTCAATGCACAGGCACTGCGCAGTGTCTGGAGGCGCTGCTGTCCCTACAGGATGGTCCCCCCGCCGGCCGTCACCCCGCACGTCCTTCAGACCTTGCGTCTTTGAGGGCTCCTTCAGTCGGAAACCTTTGAAAACCACTCCAGCCCAGTTCAGGTGCTGGCCCTGGGATCCCCCTTGTGTGCACTGGCACCAGCCGGCGGGGGCCCCCGGTTTGGAGGAGGGCCCTGGCTGGCCTGGGCCGGACTAGGTGGGCGTGCGCGGGCACACCGGGACCTGACCTGCTTGTGCTGCCGTTCATGCTCCTTCTCACACGAAGCACGTGTTTTGCTTGGTTTGGTTGGTAATCCAAGTCACTGCTTCCCATGCGAGGCTCATAGCAACTGTGAGGACTGGCATCGACATTGTGCATTTTCCTGGTGTCCTCTCTCACCGCGAATAAGTACCCAAGTCCCGTGACTGTTCGGTAAATATCTGGGAAGAGACCAGAGCTCGCTCTGCGAGTGCCCCGCACCAGGGTTGGGCGGGAGAGAGGGAGGAGTGGAGACGGAACCTAAAACCCTGATGTGGAGGTCGCTGGCGTCGGTGTTTGGTGGCAGAGGTGGACCCATAATCGGGTCCTTAAGGGGCCCCTGTCCAGAACCCGCCCAGGGGGGGGCTCGGTCTCAACACTGCAGGTTCAACATAAATCCACAGACTGTGGCCCGGGCGAGGCACGCAAGCGGGAGACGCAGAGTGCGGAAGGCAGAGAGCCGGACAGCAGAGCGGCGCTCAGCAAACACGCCGCGTGGCTGGAGGTCGGCCTCCTTCGCATACGAAGAGCACGTATTTCTAGAAGAAGTTCAACTCTGACTTCGTTTTCTAAATTACCGCCTACACCGTGGATGTGAAGGCGTGGTCCGTGGGCCACGTCACCATGGGGACGTCCCGTGGTTGCCGGGTGGACGTGAGTGACAGGCCCTGCCCCCGGCACAGCGAGACCCCGGGCGACGCACACGATCACCGCGGACGGAGCGGCAGGAAGCAGACTTTGGCCTTAAGTGCAAGGAAGTCCCTTCCTTTGATCTCACAGTAATGCAGACAACGAGGAAAATGGATGCACTTGTGACATGAAAGTTAAGGAGCGTGTGCGCACAGGCCTCCGTGATGGGAATGAGGAAGGCGATCTTCAGTCAAATGTGTCCAAACTCACAGCAGAGGCGTTCGGTTGTCCAAGTGCAGCTCCGCCCCCATGAGCCCCGTTCCCACTCGGCCAGAGAACAGTGTCTTTCGAAGTGTCTGGCCGCTTTGGGTTCCTGGTCTCTTTCCAACGATTCCCTCACATTCTAGAAGGACCATAGAGTCGGTCACCGTGCGGCTTCAACCACTGCTGCGTTCGGCATCTTTGCCTGGGCTCTCCTGCACGCGGGTACTCTCTGCCCGGCTGTGCTTGAACTTGAAAGAATACAGGAGGGTGTTGTTTTGACTGCACTACACGCCCCTTGCCTCTCTGCAGAGCAGAGGGACAGAGAGGGACACCCAGCCAGGACGACGTCTTACCTCTGGACTGAACGGGGCTCAAAGCTTCGTGAGTTCTCAGTCACATGATCCAGTGCATATTTTTCGTTTCAAACAAATTTGAGTTCATTTTTTGTCACTTTACAATAAAAAAAAATGCTTAACTGAAACGAGCTGATTACTTCATGGTGGAGCCTCTAGGCTTTCTAGAAAGTCTGACCGGAGGGGAGACACTGCTTTCAATGAACAGTCCGACCAGGGCAACGGGGACTCCGTCCTTGTCTCAGGATCAGCAACCGAAGACACGCTCGTCCGTGGCAGAACACACACACTGTGAAACCGCAAGTGAGCAGATCAGAGACACGGCAGGCGGTGCAGATGAAAGGAAGGAGAGCCAAGGAAGAAGGACTCGGAAATTACGAGTCCATATCCCACCTCACAGCTCGAAACACACATAAAAAGGGCAAAAGATAAATTAGAAATAAAAAGGGTCTCCAAAGCAGTGAAGATAAAAAAGGTACATACCCTGCATCCTGGTTCAATGCTCCCTCAAAAGAAACTCCTCTTAGTTCAAAATAATAAAATACAAACTCATGCAATTTTATGAGCTTTGGGTAAAATTCTTACAGAGATACGTAAGAACAAAATACTATCTTTACAGTCAGTAAAAATATGCCAGAGAGACATTTCTACTGAACAGTTGGTACCGAAGAGAAAAATACAGACCAACGTCACTAACGAGATGTCACTGCAAACGCCCGAAGTCAGAGTTAAGGCGCCCAGGCCCGCTCTAGCTGTTCTGGCTCCGAGGCAGCAGACGCAGAATGAAAACAAGGCTGTCTCCTGGGTACAGCCTCGCCTGCACCCCACTGTGTCGGAGGTTCGTCCTCAGTGGACAGGGCGGCACCAGCACTGACGTTCCTTCTCAGGGGAGCGGCTGTCACAGGTGCTGCCCAGTGCTTGCTGTCACCTCCACGACACGTACCCACACTGAGACAACACCGCGCTCACTGCCCCCTCTCCATCACCCTCTCACACTCGGGGACGATTCAGGGCCTCTCACCCTCCCATCTTCCTCCTGCAAACCTCCTAGAGTCAGACCCTCCAGCATCTGGAAACCCCCGAGTGGCTCGAAGTGTGTCCCCAGCAAGATGTGTTCAGGTCCGACCACGGGGACCTGTGACTGGGACCCAGCGGAAGAGAGGGTCAGTGCTCTGGTCATCACGTGGACAGGAGGCCCTGCAAGGTGCAGCTGGGACCCACCCCCCACGGCCGGTGTCCCTGCCAGGAGAGGGAGACCTGTCAGGACAGGGAGATCAGAGACACGCAGCGACACCGGGGCGGGAGGCTGCAGGGGGAGGAGGCCGACCCGGGAGCGAATGGAGCCGGAGCCTGGGTGGGAGTCCCAGGTGCCACCAGTCACTGGAAAAGTCTCCGGAGGGTCCTGCCCACACCCTGACGAAGCCCCTGGCCTCAGACTGCGAGAGAAAGACTTTCTGTTGCTGCGGCAGCTGCGGGAGCTTGTGTGGCCCCGCCGACGACCGGTCTCTGCAGAGACACAGTCGCTCAGCCATCGCCAAAGAGCTTTATCCTTTCCCAGAAGCCCTGTGAGAAGACGCCAGTCTCTCCACTCTGTTAGAACTACTGTGAAAGCGGCAAGTGGGCCCAACAAACTTCGTAACGACCGGGAGGTTCACCATCTATCTTTGTTGCGTGATCTGCAGAGTTCAGCGCAAACCCTTGTTCTCTCCCGAGCGTGTGAGGCTTGTGTGTGTGTGTGTGTGTGTGTGTGTGTGTGCGCGCGCGCGCAGACGGCACCCAAGGTCTCTCACTTCGTAACCATGAATGCATGACGTTCGCGGCCCTGCAGAAATGACACCTTCATGAAACCGAACCACCACATAAATGACCAAAAACTCCCTCCCAGGAAGCAGGCGGGAGCACAGTGGGCATCTCCCGAGCCATCCGGAGGGGGGTGCGGGAAAATCAGCAGCGGGAGACACCACACCAAGGTCACCGAGTGTACCCTGCGGGCACCAGTTCACTTTTACTTTAACCCCGCCCCCACTCCCTAATCGACTCCGCCCCCCACCTCGGTCCCGGGGACTACACCGCGCCTGCACCGCCATAAAACCCACTCGGCTGGAACGCCCTTGAGTTCTTTTCCCCTGAATGTTCTCAGTTCAGTTATTATTTCTTGGAGAGATGAATAATGCAATGAATACTCCACTCGGCATTCTGGGCGGTGCAAACGGATGTGCGGAATGCCTGCTTCTTCCTCGCGTGCTTTTCCCTCCCCGCGCTCTTCTCTGCTTCCGAGGGGGGCTGTTCCTATGGAAACAATGATGTGCCGTTCGCCCCGGGAGCCGTGCAGAAGGAGAAACGACAGTATTCCAAAAACGTCTTTCAGTTTTGTGCTCTTTTATCCCCAACATATATATAAAGAGTCATCTATTTTTGTTCATATCAACAAATAAGGAAAAAATTAAAATCCAAAGTAACGCTGCTCTTTAAATCGGGTTCGAATACACTCCAGTGAGCTAGAAATATCGACTGGTGTGTTACGCTGGAGCATGCGCCCACTCGACAAATACCTGTCGAAGGCCACCCTGGGGCAGACACAGGGCAAATGTGTCTGGTGCCTTCATCTCCTGCCAGATGCAAGGAGGCTTCGGCAGGGACATTAAATGTGTGCTTGTAGTTCTCTTGTCCTTAAGGAGTTAGAATAATAAGAGCATCTCCCACATTTTTACATTTTCAGAAGGACTATTTTAAAAGCCTAATTACCGGAAAAACGATGAAAGAAGTCACTGCATTAACACTGAGTGGGTGGCCCGTCCTTTCGACCCTCCGCCCGCCCGCCCACAGGTCTTGACGAGGTGGCAGAAAGGGAGCCGGGCTCAGCCGTCTGGGTGAGGCTGCAGCCGTCCGGGCACACGAGCGTGCGACGAGCGAGCGGGGGCGTTCACGCGGGAACCGGCTTCTCCATCAGCCGCGCTGCGGCCAGAGCTCGGAAGTGGGCCTCCGTCGCTCCTGTGTCTGTGATGATCTATGAGTTTTCAAACTGCTTTCCCAGGTCCACGCGTTCACGAAGGACTCACCGGCGTGCTGGCGGAGGACTGTGCGCTGACTTAAATCGTGGGAAGCCTTGCTTAGACATTTGTCATGTGCTATTTGCATGTACACATGTGCATGTGTGTGTGCATGCACACCTGCCCCAGCCACAGAGACTCTCTCACACACACATACACGTATGACCTGCACCTCGGAGAAAGCGTGTCCACCTAGGGAAAACTGCAAGTCTGCGGGACGTCACCATAACCCGTGTGTGCGTGTGTCCCCCCCTCCACGGTTCAGATGAAGGAGACCAAAGTCCCTGGGGCCTGCAGGAGGGGACGCGGCCGTGAGGGCGGAGCCCTCCTCCGTGGGATTGGTGTCCTTCCAGCAGGCACCCCCGGGAGCTCCCTGACCCCTCCCTTCGACCCCTTCCCTCCCTCGTGGGCCTGACTCACACCTGTTCACTCCGGCACAGACAAGCGATGGGATTCCTCCACCCGAGGGTCGTGCCGAGAGGCTATGAAAACGGGCCAACAGGGTTAGCCATCATCCATCAAAAGGCTGACTTGGAGGCAAGCACTTCCAGAGAAAAATTAATGTCAGAAAGTTGATGAACCCTGGGCCCCGTGAGGTAAAGAACAGACGTACAGGTGCCAGACTCCTGAGCAAACTCGGATGATGGTTAGAGGTCAGGACCCCTGAGCTGCCGGGTCAGAGGTCGATGTCAAAGCCAGGAAGACTGGAGTCGGAGTCAGGAGCCAGTAGGCACGGCGCTGTCTTCAAAGGGACGTGTGTCATTAAGAAAAGACTTTATGGAGGCGGGTCACGAGCTTCTCGCCGGTGTTTAAGTCTGCGCAAAGCTGACTTTTCGGGGTGGTTTTGGGATCTGCACGAGCTGCCGAAGGGCCACGCTGAGCACCAGTGTGTCAGAGGCACAGTCACTGTCAGGACTCTTGTCACCTCTACGACCCGCCTCAGGCCCCTCCTCCCTCTCCAGCCCACGGTCGTCCTGGCTCGGAGTTTTTCACACGGGGAGTGTCTAGCCCCCTCTCCCACATCGGTGATGCTGGGGAGCTGACCACTGACTGTCACCGTGCTGGTCGCTCGAGTCTAGCGGGTTAAGTGCAGTGAGGGGTTCACGGACGCCCCGCCAGAAACACCAGGTCGCCGTGCTGGGGTGCAGACAGGGACCCTGCACTCCTGGTGGTCACACTCGCCAGCATCACGGCCATCAGGGAAACGCTGACGATGTCCCCTGCCCTGCGTGCATCCCCGTGGCTTACTTCTGTAATGAAATGAGCTTCAGCCACAGCAGTGCAGCAACAAGGGGTTCTGCAAGACGCCGGCACCGTTCCTCCAGGCCCTGGTGAAGCTCCGCTCGGCTTCGGGCGGTGTCGGCGCCTCCTCGGTCCCCAACACCCGCTCCCCAAGGCTGCCTCCACCGTCCACACTGCTTGAACAGGCCACCAGCCTGGGCGTTTCCAACGCTCAGACCGTGAGGCCGTCCTGAAATTTCCGGCTGCGAGGAAGGGCCTTCCGCTTCCAGAAGAGACACAAAACTGCAGACTGTCTCTGTAACCAGGTTTCAGAAGACACACCTTAGACTCTCGCTGGAAGCATCAGCGTGTTCCCTGAGCTGGGAGCTGAGAACCACGGGGGACGCTGCGCGCCAGGGCAGACTGCAGCAGAGCGGGGTGAGGGGGAGGGAGGGGTGGTTTGGTGCCCAGTGCTGGGAGCCGCAGGGGCGTGTCCACAGGGAATCGGCAAGACGAGCACATCGTGTCCCGGGAGAGAGAGGAGGAGAGGACCCAGGGGCTCGACACCGTCTTCGCGAGACCATTCTCTCACACGCCACGCCAGCTTTTTAAATTACAAACCATTAATCAAAGAAACAAAGGCATACGCCCAGCGTGTAATTAATCCTCATTCCATCCCCACACGGAGTCGGTTACTCGGTTCCTTTTTCCTCATAAACAGGAGACGTTACCATCATTACACGCAATTATTTCTTTTTTCACTTCTTTTGACAACTGGAGCAGTGCACGGGCTTTCAGAGCTGGGTGCGCTGGCTGTCGGGGCTGAGTGCCCTGCAGCAAGTCCTGCGGTCAGGAGTCCGACCGCCCGTCTCCGCGTCCTCGTGCGCGACGCCCGGAAACGCCTGCCTGGCGCGTAGTGGGCGCTCAGCGACGGCCCCGCTTCCTCCACCGCGCTCCCCCCGCGGGGCCACGAGTGGCTGTGGTGCAGGCGTCCGGTCACAGACACACACTCACGGGAGCTCACGGCATCTCCATGGCGACGCGTCTGCCGCTGCTCTTCCAGCCACCTCGCTCTCCGCCTCCGGCCCCCACACGGTCCTTTCTGGGGACACGGGTCTCCCTGCCTCGTGCGCGCGACTTTCATCCGTGACAACCTCGCCTTGCCCCCCTTTCCCTGAGCCCAGAGCACCTTCTCTCCGAGCGAAAGGCTTCTCTTTCCCTGTTTTTCGAGACTCCCTCCTAAGAAGTGACGCGTTTTTCCCTCAAACAAGGCACTTCTCACAATGGAAGCGGTGACCACGGGGACAGCCCGGACCAGTTAGAGTGCGGGCCTGTGGCCACCAGGCCACGGGGCCCGTAAATTATAAAGGCACTTCCATGTGTTAAGAATCTTAAATCATGAAAAAAGTGACATAAAAATGGACAACATGGTAATAATTAACATCACGAGCACTTATTACATGGCGGGCACTTCTCCAGTCCAATTACGCTTATTAACTCATCGAACCGTGACAAAATGCAAACCTGTGCACTAGGTAGTATCATTATCCCTTTTTTGGAAATGGGAATAAAGAATATCTCAGGCAATTAGGGGTGTTTTATGCTCAGACCATCAGTCTGGCTCATTTTTCTGCCGGCAAACACAGCGTGATACTCTGGAGAAAATAATAAGACCTCTGGAGAGCCAAAAAAAAAAAGGGAAAAAATAACAGTCTTTCAATATAACTGACTAGTAGGGTCATCAGGTACAGAACACACAGTTAAATTTGATTTTCGGTAAAGCCAAGAATACTTTTTAGGACAACTCCACCCCAAGCGTACCATGGGATACACTTATACAAAAAAACACAAATTACTCGTTTTCTGAAATTCAACGTAACGGGCACCCCGAGCTCTCAGTTACAACCTGGCGCGCCCGCCTCCCAGGCCAGAGCGGGGTGCCTCCTCCTCGTCCTGACGGCCCCCTGCCCGTCGGGGCTACAGGGAGAGCCCACATAATCTGAGCACACTCGGGGTGTGCATGTTTTTACAAAAATGTACACGGCACGCTTCGTGTGCCAGATGCCTTGTGTCTATTAGTAATGGTCCCAACCAGCGTGACGGAGGCAGTGTTCGCTAGCTAGCAGGGTCACGGCAGGGTCACTGAGGAGAAGCGCTGAAGGACATCCCAAGACGAGGGGTGAAATGAGCACACACCCGACCCCAACAGGCCGAGGGGCCGTGCCCTCCTCGGTGAAGCCACTCCCCGGCGCTCTCTCCTCCACCCGGACGGTTCTGAGTCACTGCTTCCAAAGGGAGATTATTGCTCCTGCACCAGTTCTCCTCGCCCAGCGGGGGTTATTGCCAAAATGTGCGGGGCCCTGCGTCCCCTCTGATTACCGTCCCACGGTGACGCAGGACTAACTGGCCGGCCCGGGGCTGACTCAGCCCTCCGCCCGGGCGCCAACCAAGTGTAAACGAGAAATCCGTGCTGGTTCCACGTTCTAATGGAAAGCCCAGTGGACAGATCGATAGCTGTGAGCTTTCCACATCGAATAGGGATAAACCCATTAAGCAAAAACACTGGCTTTCAGATGACAGAAAATGAATAGAAAGAGTTTAGCTCCCGGTTGCTGACGCACAGCCAGACGTGGCGGAGCGTAGCTGCCACTCAGGTTATGTGCTGGTTACCGTCACGACCGTTTGGCATTTCAAAATACGTTGTTTGCTTAAGTGTTTATTGTTTTGAGGTTTAAGACTAAAATCAATGAGTTTTTTTATGACGCTTTATTTTAGCTGAGACTTTTCATGAAGCAATCTGACCGTGTGCTCTCTGAGAAAACCTCCTGAAACACAGCTTAGTCCAGATCAGAACCGTTCATGGCCTTTCACTGGCCGAATCCTGAAGGCCGGCTCCTCAGCATGCATGACTCAGGGACCCCTCGCTGGCCGCTGGCACCGTCCCCTCCCCACAAGGCCCCTCGCACCTCCTGCCCTCCACTTGCACCCCTACCGGAAGAGCAGCCAGAAGAACCACAAGAAACTCTAGGTTTGAGGGATGGTTGGTGATCTCATCCCTTTAAACCTGAATTTTTTTTTTTTTTTTAAAAGGTTTTTTTTTAAAGATTGTATTTATTTATTTTTAGAGAGAAGGGAAGGGAGGGAGAAAGAGAGGGAGAGAAACATCAATGTGTGGTTGCCTCTCACGTGGCTCCCACTGGGGGCCTGGCCTGCAACCCAGGCATGTGCCCTGACTGGGAATTGAACCAGCGACCATTTAGTTCACAGCCCACGCTCAATCCACTGAGCTACACCAGCCAGGGCTAAACCTGAATTTTTTAAAAAATGACTTTATTCAATCTGAGACCATAAGCTTGAAGCAAATAAATAAATCTTAGTCTTCCATTAAAAAACACATCAAAGTTTCTGAATCACGTTCCACTGAATTCATCTGAGGTGAGGCCACATGGAGGATGGGTTCCATAGGATCGAATAACCCACCCCCCAAAACAGGATCCTCGTAAGATTTCCAAACGACGCCACCCCTCCCAGTCTGACTGATAACACAGGAAGGAGGGGACAGGCAGGCAGACAGAAACGCTGCAGGCCTGTCAGAGGCCCGGGAGAAAGAGAGGCACTTCTCCAGAGAGCAGGCAATCAGTCCGGGAGGAGCGGATTGCTTCTTCTTAGCGAAGTGGTCACTGCAGGGATTCATGTTTGCTCATGGCTCTCTTCCACGCTCCCCGTCGCCCAGCCTGATCTTCACCACCTGTCTTTCTGCTTGTCATATCGGTCTGAACACTCACAGTGCCCACCAGCGGCCACACTGACCACCCGAGGGACCCAGAAACGTCCCTGAGGGGCAGCAGAGAGGACCCGAACCACGGCGGATGTGAAACACCCTTGTGGTGGAAACACATCAGGGCCACCCCAGGGAGGGCGGGGCTTTATGGGGAAAGGGTCACTTGTGTCTCACAAAAACTTGGCAAAATTCAACACCCTTGCATGAAAAACACATTCAACACACTAAGGCTACAAGGAAATGAGCTCAACATAATCGAAGCCATGGGTGGCAAGCCCACAGTTAACATCGCTCTCAGCAGTGAAAGACTGAAGAAAGCTCTCCCTCTGAGATTGGTATCAAGGCGAGGATTCCCACTCTCACCATTTCTGCTCAGCTTAGGACTAGAAGCAGTAGCCACAGCAGCTAGGCAAGAAAAAGAAATAAAAGGCACCAAATCAGAAAGGAAGAATGTGTGAGCGCTGGCTTAGCCATCTTTACTTTGAATTATTTACTGAACTCGCAACAACCACACCGCCAACATAACTAAAGAAAGGGCCGATATCACGCTAAACGTATTCACCACAGTCGAAGGAGGCACAGGGGACTTTGGGGTGTGATGGGCGTGTTTGTTACTTTGATTGTGGTGATGGTTTCACAAGCGTCTGGGTAGGTCCGAACTCATCACATTGTATGCATTAAATATGTGCATTTTTGTACATCAGTCATACCTCCGTAAAGGGATTAAAAATAATAATCAATAACTGCTTGAACCTCACAGTGGAAAGGAAAGGCGTGTACATTTCCTACATCAACATTTATTGAGAATGAACCATGAGCTGTGATGTTACAGGTGCTGGAGATAAAACACTGAAAGTTTTCACTGGGCAAAAGTATTTATAAAATACACATATTATAAAGGAATAGTGTTGAAATATGCAAAGTTCTTTTAGAACCCAATAAGAAAATGGACACCACCATTAAGAATTAAGCCAAAGATCTTAACAGACACTCCACCTAAGAAGATGTACAGATGCCAGTGAGGATGAGGAAAGATGTTCCATGCCGCATGCCAATAAAATGCACATTACAATGAGACACTACCACGAATTCACTGACATGGCCGGACTCCAGAACACGGACCACAGAATGGGGACGAGGATGCGGAGCCACGGGGGCTCTCGCTCGCTGCTGGCGGGAGTGCGGCAGGACGCGGTCCCTTCGGAAGACCGTTTGACAGTCTCTTACAGAATTAATTACACTCCCCCGATGAAATCCAGCTCCTGGGTATCTCTCCGAGTGGGCTGAAAACTCACGTCCACACAAAAAAAACCTGCGTGCGGCGTTATTCACAGCTGCCAAGTTGGAGAAGCGACCACGACACCTGTCAGCATCTTGACAGGACGCAAAAGCAAACTGGCACCTCCAGACAACGGAACAGGAGCCGGGAGCCACACAGCGACCTGAGGCAGACGCCACTGCGTCTCACCAAGGAAGAGAAGGCAGCCCGGAAGGCCGCGTCCTGGAAGAATGGCCCCAGCTAGGAGAAACCCGAGAAAAGGCAAAAACAAGTACGGAGACGGTAACCAGGTGAGTGGTGGCCAGGGGTCGTGGGAGAGAGGGACGAGTGGACGGAGCCCCGGGCATTTCTAGGCCGGTGAAAGTGCTCTCTGTGATGCTGTGCTGGTGGGTACGTGTCTTCACGCACTTGCCAAAACCCTTAGAACTGGGCAGCACCGAGCGGGACCCTACCGTCAACTGTGGACGTGAGTCCGTGACCATCTGTCTACATTGGCTGTCGACTGTAAGAAACAGACCACGCGGAGGCGAGATGGCAGTAGCGGAAACTGAGGGGAGAGAAAAGTACGTGGGGCTGGATGTGTTTTCTGCACGGTGTTTGCTAAACCCAAGACTCGTCTAATAAATTAAGTTCATTTTTTTTGTTTTATAATGTAGAGTTAAAGATCAGAGAAAAAGATAAGATGGGGTGGGGCGCATTTCAGGTCCCCGCCTGGGAGCGTGGACTTGGATTTCGATGCTTCTCCCCTGCGCAGCGGGGAAAGGGGCAGGGGGGTGAGAACGAGCGAGAACTAATTCTGTTTGGGCACATTAACGTGGGCTCCTATCAGACCGTGTCAAAGCCAGCTGCAGCGATGGTTTAATTACCATTTGCCTTTGACTTCTCTGACGGAGGCACCGATGTGACTCAGCAAAATGATGCATGGCGGCGGGTCCCACGATTGCATTAGAGGGAAGAGCCAGTAAGTGCTGGGCAAAGGCTATCCATTCGTCACTGAATTATCAATTACACATGAACCAGAGTTCACGGCACCCTTTATAACTGAGCCGGGGAACTCAGAAAAGTCCCTGGACATTTTAAAAACAAGATCTACTGGACTGGCATTTAAAATTGTCCTGGAGTCACTGAATTATTATGCAAACGCCGTCGTTGCCTTGGCCCTGGGGTTAGCCAGATTGATGGATGAACCCTAGCAGAGTTTTGAATTTTCACTGAATAATTAGATAGAGCGAGACCATTACCCAAATCGAATCAGCATATTTAAGGAAATTTTTAGACATAGAATATCTGCTAAAGGGGGGAGTGACTTCA
>JAPYXV010000806.1:0-14774 GCA_028533065.1 Trachops cirrhosus | reverse complement strand
AATATGTTGATAGCACTTTAAGATATTGTATACGTTCATCTTTGACATTATGCCAAAAGCTCAATTAGAGGGAGTTTCTTAAAGGTTAGCGCCAATGAATTTGAAACAATAAGAAAGAATTCTTTCGTGCACTGTTAATTTGAAGTCTGCTGGCCTGTGCTGCTTGCCGAACGAGGCCTATATTCATGAAGGTGTGTGTAGGACCCAGCATTGATCGTATGGAAAATATCGCTTCCCCTAGTAATAAGAAAAAGAATCACATGTTTACATCACTGAGGTCTTTTAAGTATTTTCAAGCCATAGTGGTAAGTACAAGTTTTCCAAAATTCACATTTTCCCCTGAAAGTTCAAATTTCATCATGGGAAACAAATTCTGCCAGTTGTTTTCCTTGAAGCGACAGGCTCACTTCATTACTTTTCAGGAAAATGTCTGCCAAATACCCTAGTGTGAATAACTGTAATTTGTTTGTCAACTGTTCTTTCAGGTATAAATGGTGTTTTATGAAAAAAAAAAAGGCGGCCAGTTCAGTTTACAGCTCAAACCACTGTGCAAATGCTTCTGCCCAGGATTGCCGTCAATCACCACATGTCGGTATGCAGCAAGCACTTCAAGCAGACTTCTCATTTTGACACAGACAACATTAAAGAGATGGATACTCACAGGTAAAAATTTAATAAAAGTTATAAATTTTACTTTTTCATCAAGGATGATATTCAGTGAAATCTGCATAGACACCACATAAATACATATGTATGTGTGTACATATACATACACACACACACACATATATCCATCACAGCATTGAATGATGCCAGATTTTCCTGATAAAGGACAATTGCAGGGAATTTTTTGGCTATGTATGATCTTGAAAAGACAACCCTCATTTGAAGGAAGATGTTGCCAATATTAGTTTTTGCCTTAAAGCTCATACAGTAACTTTAAAGTATCAGTGACAGACCACACCTCTAACTCAGAGAAAAAGAGCAGCTCACTCCCATCTATTGGTTCAACTGTTGTTGGTTTCATTTCTATTTCAGTAATGTATGCTTTTATTTTTAGTATTTCAGGTATATGTGTACAGGTATTCACAATGATAGCACAAAAGTAGGGAGGTAAAATTACTGGCACATTCACGTGAGTCAAAGCAGAGATACCAAAGGACACGAAGGGTATAATATTGTCATTATAAGTGTGGTTTGCTGTTACTGCCTCAATCTCCATTAAGTTGTCAATAATTTTACTTCCATCACTTTTGTACCATTGGTGTGCAAGTCATGGAAAGGGCAAATAGCACGTAGGCATTATTCTGAGAATAGGTTTGACTTTGTCAAAAAGGTCTTGGGCGCCCACAGGTATCCGTGAAACGCACCTTGAACACGGCCGCACTGCACAAACAGCTTGCTTCTCCTGATTTATCCCTAGTAGTGGGCTACAAAATGAGAAAAGATACTCGTTAAATAACATCTTGCTGAAAATACTATTTAGTATATTAGGAATCACTAACCAGAAGATAAAAGATTAAGTTTATTAAGTACTTTATGTATAACAAAAATCAGGTTGGCCCCATATGAACTGAATGTTTTTGTCCTCTCAAATTCACATGTTGAAGCTACAAATCCCAGTGTGGCTCTGTCTGGAGAGGGACCCTCTAATAAGTAATTAGGATTAAAGGAGTCATAAGGATGCAGCCCTGATTTGATAGGATTATTGTCTTTATAATAAGAGACACCTTAAAATAAAAGACATCAGAGAGCTTCTTCTCTTTTTTTTCTTCACCATGTGAGCACACAGCAAGAATTTGGCCAGCTGCAAGCCAGGAATACAGTCCTCACGAGAAAGTGACCCTGTTGGACCTTGATCTGGGACTTCCAGCATCCGTAACTGTGAGAAAATAAATTTCCGTTATTTAATCACCCAGTGTTTTATTGTGTTTTGTTTTGTGGTATTTGATATCTGGTCTATGGTATTTTGTAATGGCAACTTGAGCAGATTAACACACATACTTCATAATTCATAAAAACCCAGTCCAAGCCCTGGAATTTTGCTTTACAAAAACGCATATAGTTGTGGACTTGAATGCAAAATTGGCTTTTAAAAATGCTAAATATCAAATGCCTAAGGTAATAAGACATTATACTAACTTTACATATTGGTTCAGCTCTAATCTTGGGAAATTCTCATTAGATGATTATTTTCCCTAATGCCCATGCATGCCAAGAGCTTGAAGAGTCTGGATATATTCTCCAGAATCAATACTTGTTCTTTTGCAGTGACACAGTAGCAGACAATTGCATAATGAAGCTGTCTGTCTTTATTTATACAATGTATTTTTGTATTCACTAGGCCAGAAAGAATAGTTCTGTGTAGCAGCTGTCATTGTATTTTTTTGCTTATCTCTGTCCTGTCTGCCAGTGTTATAATTCACCAGCTGACACTCGCTTTGGCAGAAACCAAGGGCAGTGATTTCACGTCAAAGCAACAACGGGGCTCTGAACTCTGACACAATTCATCTTAGTTCTAGTTAGTAAAGGGGGATTCTTTGAGTTTTTTCTCCTTCTGTTGAAGCATTTCGCTGCTGGAAGGGGAGAGAGAGGGAGGGAGATGGAGGGGTGGTGGTGGTGTGATGGAAATGAACACAGAAACAGTTATGGCTCTGTCTGGTGCAGGGGAACAGGGTCACAGGAAGACAGAGACAGTTGTGAGGGATAAAGGCTGAACGCCCAGATAATGAAATTCCTGCTTGTTTGATTTTTCAGAGTTGGAAGGATATGAGAGTACATTTGGTGTCCAAAAATACACTTCTGTTCAGCTCACACTATCTGGAGGTTCAAAGTGTAATTTCTGGCACTTTCTGCTTTAGGAAGCTTAGACTCGGGCATGAAGGACGTTGATTGTAGTCAATAAAAATAGCCTGTTTTGACTGTGGATGCTAAATAAAATAGAAAATACACTTGCTGAAGTATTTCTACACATTAATGTTCATAGCACATATAGGCCTTATCCTGCAGGCAGAACAATGAATGACAGGCTTCAGAATGTGGGCTGTGTCGAACCTGAGAAGTACTGGCCAGATAATCATAATTTTGTGAAAGTTTTTTCTTTTTATAGTTAAAAAAGTGCATGTGCCCACTCTAATAATCCCCTAGATTTCCCACAATATACCTAAAATAGGAACCGTACTTTCCATTCTATTTTTGATACAAAGTGTATCACAATGTGTAAGGTAAAATGCAGAAATGAGAAAACAAACTAGATAATTGAGGTTTTTGAATATCACCCAGGCATCAAGTATCTTAATTTATCGGCCAACACATTTTTAAAGCTAGAAATATTAACCTCAGTGCCTTAGTTTCTGCTTTTCCTTTCTGAATGTAGACATAATCTGATGAAGAAAGTATGTAACAAGAGGATTGCCTTAAGAGCAACCTGATTTCCTGTTGTATAAAAGTCTGACATTTGTGGGCAAGCTATCGGCCAATTCTGACAGGCCCCCTACATTAGGACACGGTATATCTGAGTTGTTTCTGATTGTGATCTTGGTATTGTGTTACTGACATAAGCCCAAATGTGGAGGGAAACCTTATGTGTCAATATTGCAACTTACTAGGAATAACAAAAGCAGAGGAAATAATAATTCATCAAAATCTTATAAATAAAACAACATTGGATCATGTAGCAATAGTCCCATAATGGGTCAACAATCACTGAATACAAAAAGGATGATTAGTTTCATATGTTCTGCTCACTACAAAGTTGACATCACAGCATTGAATGATGCCAGATTTTCCTGATAAAGGACAATTTGCCAGGAATGTTTTGGCTATGAGTGATCTCTAAAAGATAATACTTATTTAAAGAAAGATGCTTGCAGATATTGGTTTTTGCCTTAAAGCCCATACAGTAACTTTAAAGTATCAGTGAGAGACCACACCTACCCTAGAGGAAAAGAACAGCTCCCTCCCATCTATTGGTTGTGTTATTGTTGGCTTGTGTTTCTGTTTCATCAATTTATATTTTTATTTTCACTATTTCCTGTGTTTTAGTTCTTGAGTTGTTTCTAGTTCTTGAATGCTTATATGTTATTTTCCAAATTCATTAATTTTTTAATAATCTAGATTGAAGTTATAAATCTTTTTCTAAGATCTAGAGTCAGGGCACAGAGGGATTCTCTGGACCACAAGTACATCCCATGACATTTTATATAATATTTTAATTTCTTTTAGTTCTTGGTACTTCCTGATTTCCAGGAAGACTGCTTAATCCATAAATTATTTAATTTTATTGTTTTCTCTTTTGGAAGTACTGGTAAAACTGCCCATTTTATATATTAATTCCTGATTTAATTAAATTGTGGTCAAAAGAAATTGTATGTTATGTGATTTTTGGAACTTTTGAGTATGTGGTCTTATAAAGGGTCAATTTGTAAATCCATTTGAGCTTTAAAAATAATATATAATATAATAATATAATAATATAATAATATAATAATATAATTATTATATAATAATTATATAATAATTTATAATTTATTAATCCATTTAATAATTTTATTGTTTAAATCATCTAAGACTCACTGAATTTTCTGTCAGTTATATCTATTGGTTTCTAAAACATATTAAAATCTATTATAACCATTCTTTGGTAATTTCTCCTAGAAATTAGACAATTTGAAGTCATAGTGTTATATG
The DNA here is from genome assembly GCA_028533065.1 of Trachops cirrhosus. Taxonomy (NCBI): domain Eukaryota; kingdom Metazoa; phylum Chordata; class Mammalia; order Chiroptera; family Phyllostomidae; genus Trachops; species Trachops cirrhosus. The sequence continues at coordinate 10,085 of JAPYXV010000806.1, read as the reverse complement.
CAAAAAGTAAATGATTACTACGTCTTGCTAGAAGTTTACTTATATTTATAAGTATCTTCCATCCTTAGCTGGCTGTTAGCTGTTTTCCCTAAATTTTACTTTGATCGATATTAATATCACTGTATCCACTTAACTTGGGTTAGAATTGTATGCAATATCTTTTACAACTCTATTTTTAGCATTTCTGAGTCACTGGCTTAAGTACATCTTTTGTCAGTAACATGTGACAGTCTTTTTTGTCTGTTTATTTGTTTTGAAATACCAATACACTTTTCTTTATTAGCAGGTATAATTCATTTACATTTATTGAGATTAATGTAATTTAGGTTTATTTCTACCATCCTTTCCTGTTTTACATGCATTTAGTCATCCCCCTCTTTTTGATCTTCTGAGAGTTTAGAAGGTGTAATTTCATATAAATAAATGAAAAAATAAATAAAATCTATAACTATATATGTATGTGTTTATATATGTAAATCTTGAATATTGACCACACCCCTACACATGCACATACAAATATACATATTTCTTTTGTTATTGTCTAGAATTATACATTCTTTAAAAAATTATTATATTTATAGTCAATTACATTAATCAGTAGCTTCTAAGTTTACTGTTATTACAACTTCAGAATGTACTCTATTACTCTTTTTTGGATACATTTTTTAGTACATTCTTTAGCAGCTTTTTAGTGAAAATCTACATAATATGTAGCTCTTTAGTGAGCTTCATAATCTCATAGCTTCATATATATTTGAAGATGTTTTTATTTCACACACAGTTTTTGAAGATAGTTAAGGTGGGTAGAAATACTAGCCTGTTTTATTCTCATATGTTTTTTAGTATATCACTTCTGCTTCTGTGATTTTTTAATCTTGATGAGAAATAAATTGCTAGTTTAATTATTGTATCTTGTAATCTTATCAGTCACATGTCTGCTTCAATAATCCACATAACAAAAATAAACTGTAAAATCTCAGTGACTTAAAACAGCATTCATTTATTTTATACTCACAGGCCTACAGATTGATCACCATTCTGCTGGTCTTGGCCAGGCTCGCATGGACCAACCAGGCTCTAGGCTTTCAGCTACATTCTGTTTCTCCTGTCTCTGTCCTGGGGCCCACGGTTAAAATACGATGCCCTTCATGAAAGTGTTCAAATTCAAGAGGGCTTTATACTTAGAGTTTATGCATTGTTATTTATACCATATTCCACCGGCCAAGTCCAAAATCAAGGAGCCAGGGAAACACATGCCACTAGCCCTGGCATGGGTGGGGAGAAAAGAGAGATCTGTCAGCAAATAATGCAAACTGCCATAGAAGTAAACTATCTTCTCCCTTGTAGCTTTGATTATTTCTTTTTTTACACCTCACTGATGACAATCACAATTTCTTTTTATTTAATCTGTTTGACAGCAGGTGTGAACCTTTTAATTGAGAGCTGATATCTTTCTTCAGTTCTAAAAAATATGCATTATCTTTTTCAGTATTGTTTACAGGCTATTCCTTTTATTAACTTCTTCCGGAATTTCTTTTAAACATCTGTGGGCCTGTTCACTCTACCTTCCATGTGTCTTAGCTTCCTTTAAAAAATAAATTATCTTTCCCTCCTTTACGTTCTGGACAAACTGCAGAGTTATCTAGAGGGTCTCAATTTACATGCAGTTTGGAGCAGTCTGTTTATTGACATTTTTCAATTAGCAAATTTATCATTTTTAGTACTTCTAATTGGTGTTCTTTGGCCACAGTTTGTTTTATTTCTGCCTATTTTAGTTCTTTTTTTGTTTTGTTTGCTATTTTCCTTCATCTATAATCTTATCTGCATCTTCTCCCATTCTTATCTCCATTTTTTCCATATCAGTAAAAGAGGAATCTTTTCTTCTATCCAAATCTAACTTTTTTAACTGTCTCTAGATCCAATTCTCCCTGGCCTCAGGGCCTTCTGTTTATCTCTAGAAACAGTCTTCTAAGCTGTTTCTACCATGTCTCAGCCCTCCAGCCTTTAAGACTATTCAAGTCTAGTTGATCTTTAGAAATCAAACAATTCTTACATACCTCTAGCCATTACCCTTCCTTTTCTATTCATCATGGGTAATATTTCTAAAAAATAGCATCTTCCCTCAGGCTTCAGCTAACCCATCAATGCCTTAAAAATCACCTTATATCAGGGCACATGACTCATTCAGTGGAGCAAGTAGTTATGTCTAGTCCATGCTCACCTACTTTCCTGGGAGTTCTCCTGCAAGACACCCTGCATAACTATACTCAACGAGCCTTTACAATCCAATCAATCCTCAAAGTCCTAAAGTCTGTCTATTGTCTCTATTTGAAAGAGCTACTCAAGGGCCACCAAAGACCAACAGAGTGCTAAATCTCAATAACTCTTTAATTCTTCTATTGCCCAGTCCCTGGGCAGAACTTGATGTCAGTGACTTTCACTCACATCTGAAATTCCCTTACCTCTTGGTTTTTAGGGCTCTAATCTTCTGGATTAGATCCATCCAACTTTTAAAGAGTCTCCCTTTCCTCTGCCTACTCCTAAATGTTAGTGTTTCTATAATTTTTACCCCACCTTCTATACATTTTCCTGGTTTATCTCATCCACTTTCATAGCTTTAGCTGAGACCTGGTAAATCTCAGATCTTCATGTTTAGCCATGTCTGTATTAAGCCCTTCCCAGCTGCACATGATATGTCTGATCTTAGATAAAGCACAGGTATTTTCACTAGATATGGCCAAAAATAAACTCCCCATCCTCCATGTAAAACCTCATCTTCTTGAATTTCCTGTGCTGGCTTTTGGCACCCCTATACACCCCATTGCCAAAGGCAGATTTCGGGACTCTCTTCCGTTACTCTTCACATCCAAAAGTCACTGAGTCATGTCTGTCATTTCTGCCTCTTAAACAGTATTTGGATCTGCCCCCTTTTTCTCATCTCAGTTGCCATTGCCTTGTTTGGGCCTTATCCTGGGTTACAACAAACACTCATACCTGGCCTCCTCCTTTGTACTTTTGCCTGTTTCCAATGCAATTTCTACACTTCAGCCAGGGAGTGCTTTTACTATGATAATTTATACAGCTAGTTTACTTTAAACTCCTCCTATGGTCCCACACTGCACTAAAGACTAAAAGCCTTACCATGAGCTATGGGGCCTTTCATACTTGGTCTCCCTGTAAACCTTTCCGTGCAGTATTCTCCACATTGCACCCTATGTTCTAGTTACACTGATGTACCTGTAAGTACATAGCTCCTCCAACTTAACATGTGCTGGTGTCCCACCTTCACTTGCTCTGGATGATGACCACCTACTCCTGAAAGCTGAACAGAAGGGTCATCTCTCCTGGGGAGCCTTATCTCACTCCATTGTATGATCTGTCAGAGCAACCTGCTTACATCTATTCCAATACATATAATAAGTTGCTACACACCTTTTTACACATCCTGTTTTCTCAACTCAACTGTGAGCTCACTCTTATTCAGTGATTTTTAATGTCAAAAAAAACCTTAGCACAACATATACGCTCACTAATTTGAATTAATTAATAAGTAATTATAATAGTTTAATGCACTAGAGCATGTAAAAGTTCTTGATATCTATTAGATATACAAATAATTTATTAGCATGTGAAACAAGTGCAGAGGCTAAAGGGACAGATTTAACAGGAAGTCTTGGAGGTGACCAAAAATATTTTGCTGCCATTATGCCACAGTGTTCCTGAAGTCATCAAAGATGCTTTCTTGAAGTCTCATTTGTTCATTTCTGTAAAAATTCTTCGTGTATGAAAGGCAATGATATCCAAGAGGTATTTTTTTGTTTTTTGTTTTTTTTTCTGGCAGGTGAGAGAAATGTGTATGATGACTTTGATGATATAGTAACTGAGGTGAGAACTTTATTGAATTCCTTTTTTTTAACTGATGAGAATTTACCAACAGTGGGAATTTACCTATGTTTCCCTTCTTCTCCATCATGTAGGGAGAGTTCTAGTTATCTATCTGTCAGAAAAACAGTGGGTTCAAATATGTTCTCCTTTGGAAAAAATAAATCTGTCTTCTCCAGTACATGATCAGTCCAATATTGCACCAAAATCACCCAGACTTCACTCATGGAACACTCTTCATAGTAAACGGTGCTTAAAGGTGGGAAACGACATGGTTCCTATACCTTTCGAGTGTATTTATCCTGCACTGCTGCCTTAGGAGCAGACGGACAGACACACAACTCAGGACTGTCTGGAACCTTCCTGTCCTTTGTAAGGAGCTAAGAGGAAGAGTGCAGAGTTTATCCATTCAAGAGGAATTTTATTTTGAATATGTGATTTTCTTTCATAGACCCAAAAATGTTATACCAGATTTATAAATTAATACAAATAAAAACTAGAATAGCTTTAAACATATTTGTGTGGCAGGATAAGATTTTAAAATCTTGGTGCTTAGAGTTTCTCCTCCTCTCCATTCAAGCAGGCTACTCAACATGTTCATTTTGTCAGAGATGAATGTGACAGAGTGAAAAATTGAGAAATGGAGAATCTTCTGGAGTTTATTTCTAAACCCTATGGCCTTAGGAACATAGAGAAGACTTAAGGCATGGTCAGATTTGCGGGAGAAAGAGCTGGTGTGAGAGGATGAAGTCTCTTCTCAGTGGAGAGGAGTATGGCGAGAGCACAACTTTTTTCCCAGTTTTATTGAGAAATAATTGACATGCATCACTGAGTAGGTTAAGCTGGCTAGCATGACGGTTTGATGTTTAGGGTGGTGTAGATGGAGAGATCTAAAGGGAGAGAGGGACAGAGCAATGAGCAGTATTTCCACAGCAGGCCTTCCTCTCAACTTTTCAGCAGTGTGGCAGCTGAATCTGCATCAGTTCACTGCTTGGTGCCCGGTCACCAGTGCTCCGAGGCTGCCTAGGAGCTAAGTGATCACATGTAAACCGTCCAGCCCTCACTTGTTCCCTGTGAACTGAGGCCAACAAGGCTGAGAACCATTCTTTCCAATTTCTTGCTTTTGTCTGGCAGACCGTTCTCTTCTCTGCCATCACTTTCCTCAGTCTGCGTGCAGCGTGAGTGGTGTTGTGTATAACCTGAACATTTCCTTGAATAACTGCTTTGACTTTCATCACATTCTAGGACAACCGTAACCCAAAAAGCATATTTTACTGGGCACTGAGGAAACGTAAAGGCCCTTCCTCTACATTGGTGGGAGTCGGGGTGAGGAGGTGGGTGGTGTAGAATAGAATCAGTTCCCAGAACCAGAAGATTCCTCAATGGCAAGGGTAAGGCCAAGAAGTTCTTCTCTCCCTTAAAGCATTTCTCCCAAATATATTATCTAGGCATGTGTTTTATTTACATTTATATTTATTTTATAGATATTTTATATAGTTATTAAATGAAGTTGGTAAGTCTTAATGGTATAGTACTTTCTTTCTAGATATAATATACCCTCTGTTTTAGAAAAGCATTTGCATACTGGGCACCCATAAATGTATTTGTTTGGCTCACATGTTTTCATTAGAATTAGTTACCAGAATGTATGTATTTGGAGACTTCAGATGAAAATCCAGGATTATGACTACTGTTGTAAACCTGGATGACTTCACAACTGGACTTCTCTTGCATGTCAGCAACTGATTACAGGTAAGTAGATGCTGGTGCCTTCAGAAAAGGCAAGTCCTCTCCAGCCACTGAGCCCACAACCATTCTATGCATTTTCTTTTCCTCTGGAACCTTAAACATTGGAGTCTAAATGCTTGCATGAGAAAGTTTAATATCCTCTCCAAAAATTATCTAGTCTTTCAATTTCAAGATGAAATATGGTACATTAATAAATTCTTGCTACAGACACATACATGCTTGAATAAAAATGCAAATTATACATACAATGAGGTCTGTCCAGAAAGTAGGCCACCATGCAATATGAAAAATAGAGACATTTATTGAAGAAGACATAAAACACAAGAAACATTGTACATAGGACAATGACACTTCAGTTCCCTTCAAAATAGGCATCTTGGGGCCTCATACTGTTCTTCAAATCACCATCAGTTGCCCTGTTGTATTTTTTTGAATCTCATCAACAGTCTGAAATCTCTTTCCTTTCAAAGTTGATTTTAGTTTTGAAAAAAGCCAGGAGTAACTGGGCGCCAAATCTGGGCTGTAGGGGGGCTGAGTTACCTGGGTGATTTGATGTTTCACCGAAGAAGCTCTGCACAAGATGTGATGCATGAATTAGTGTGTTGTTGTGATAAAGCTGCCAATCACCAGTCGCCCATAGCTGCAGCCTTCTGAATCATCTGAATAGTTAACTTGGAGGAATGTTCAAGCTTAATGCAAAATTTGATGCAGATTCCTTGTTCTACTTGCTCAGTCATTTTTAATGCAATGGCCACACAGTACACATGCTCACTCAGTGGTGACTACTGCCCCCACTGACTAGTACAGTGAAGTCATCATTGTTCACTTATGCAAATTCAAGTCCACTCTCCTTGGCTGCCAGGTTACAGTGATGTTGGGCAAACCACTTTCATTACATTAACAATGGCTGGACTTTTTCCAGACATACCTCATATACTATAAATCAAATCATCCCCAAGTCTAAATTATTAAATGTTTCCTATATTGAAAGAAAGCCCTCTAGTATTGAAATACAAAGAATACATAGGGAGAGTGAACAGTATGTGAGCAGCTGGAATATAATGTGTCAGTCAAAGAAGACATTTTATACAGATTCTAAAATAGTCATCTTTCCCGTTAAAAAAAGAGTGTTGCCTATGTAGAGCATAGGGAAGATTTCACAAAACAGAGTAAGGACAAGAGTCCATCTTTGAATTAGAAAACCTGTGACCACTTGTTAATACTTCATTTAAAAATTAGATTTTAATTTATGAAATGTTCTAAGAGAAGGGTTGAAAAGATCCTTTTCTAGGAAGAACATCTACTTGCTAAATTAGTAAGAATTCTAGTCACTTGAGCAATAATGACTTATGGTCACTGCTACCTCTGTTACTTCTTAAATAAATATAAAAGAGAACTCACAACATCTCTTTGGCCCAGACAACTCAGAATTAAGAAAATTACTTAAATACACTTGAACTTCAGTGACAAGTCTTTCTTTAGCTTATCATCTGTCATCATCATGTTTTTGCAAAACTTACAAAGTCTTTTAGCAGGCATACAGCAAGTAAAATGTGCTGGCAAAGGAAATGTTAATTGATATAACTTGCAAATACTGAAAATACTGGATAAATGGCAAAATGTCAGATTTATCTCTTTGCTGTTCTACTAAAATCCTTTAACTTTAAAGAGAACATGGAATGTCAAGGCATTAACAAAGCTCTGTGCATTATTTCTTTTCAAGGCCTTTTAAAATTTTTATTTGTTATTAGTTAATATATTCAATAAAAACTTTCATACTTTTGAAAAACATATTTTTGAAGGATGTGAGCTAGTAAGGCTTTGTCTTCCTTAAGAGACTTCCTATTTTATTTCTTATTGACCATTATTTATTTTGAAGTTTACTAAGATTTCCAAAGTGCTTAATAAGTATTTACTAAATCTGAAGATTATGAAGGTTCATGCATTTTGGCCTGTGTCTTATGACCTTAGTCTGCTCAAATCTAAAAAAAAATTTTACGAAGCTGTTAGCTACTTGGACATAAGGCTTTGTTTTTCAGGTTGTCTATTTGGCTCATGAATCAGAAATTTTAAATGCAGCAGAAAAACGTCTTGGGAAAAAAAAATCAGGCATTTGTAGCATGATGGAAATGTTCTAAAGGGCTTTGAGGGAAGTCCATTCAATTTCACTAACATTCATAAATGATGACTAATGCATTCAAATAGAATGAGTAATTTACCAAATTACGGACATTTGGATGGGCTCAGAATGAAGATCTTGTTTGTTTGGATATGCCCTGAAGTGAATCTCAATGAGGTTTACTTCATTAAGGCTGACTCTACAAATAGGCTTCAGTCACAGTCTGAACAAAAGCCCTGACTTGTAAATAAATGTGCAAATGATGGCCAGCTACGTCACTCTTTTTGTCCCCAGCCCACTCAGGAAGAGTCAACCCCATCAAAAATAGCAGTTACAAATAGATGGCACTATTGTACTTATCACACAAGTGCCAACAAAAGGCTTTTCTTGGCATGATGATGCTGTTACAACCACCTTCCTTTTGACCACAAGAGCTGGGCACACATATCATAAGTTTCCCCCTCTATGGAAACTTATATGGACCCTCCTGCAAATACTGGTCCTCAACATTGCTCCCACCACACTCACACACTAGTGACCCCCATATGACTGACACCTCCCACAGCACACCACAAGAAAGGCTCTGAAACCCAAAGTGCTTCAGTTAAAGGGTTTCCACCCTGTGGTAGAAACCAGAGACGAGGAGCAGCAACAAACCCAATTTCCAGTGGCAGTAACGGTCCCTGTTCAGTAACACTAGGGTTGTGCCCAAATTCTGAACACATTTTGGCTGTTTCTGTAAGGATGATAAATTCTAGGTGAAAAAATAAAATCACTCCTTATAGAATTGTTTCATCTACATCCCCAAGTAAATCAGATCTAGCATATGTCTAGTTCAACAAATCCTAAACATTGGATGAATTTGACTGAGAAAATAAAAAATTAACCTTTGTCTCTGGGAATCTGAATTGATTAGTAGCACCACATTTTTCCATATGTAATTACTATTTCAACTTCAGTAACATATATCTACCAAATTGGATTTTACTTATGACTGAAAATTTTGCTAACACCATAACCAAAGCAGTTCTATAGTTGTCTGTTTTTCTGCAAGAAGCCATGATCCTGCCTGCTGTTGAGCAGTTCCTTCTGATGCTTCACTCGAGCACATGCAGAGCAGCAAATGCATGACGGGAAAAAGCACACATGGTATAGGAAGGGCAGCAAGCACCATGAATCCACAGGGGTTAAATCTTGCAGAGAAAATAGATTGGGGAGCGATACGGGTTATAAAGAAGTACAATACTCTATGGAAAATTACACAGAGGGACCTAACCTAGTCTCAGGGACCAAGGATGCCTTTTTTAAGGAGTGATTTTTTTAATTTGATTGTTTCATTGTTCAAGTACAGTTGTCTACATTTACCCCCTACCACTACCGGTCCCCACCCCAGCCACCCCCACTTCCCTCTCCTGATTCCACCCCCTTGGTTTTGTCCATGAGTCCTTTATAGTTGTTCCTGAAAACGCTTCACCCCCTCCCCCATTATCCCCTCCCTTCTCCCCTCTGGTTACTGTCCAATTGTTCTTTATTTCAATGTCTCTGGTTATATTTTGCTTGCTTATTTGTTTTGTTGATTTGGTTCCACTTATAGGTGAAATCATATGGTATCTGTCTTTCACTGCCTGGCTTATTTCACTTAGCATAATGCCTTCCAGTTCCAGCCATGCTGTCACAAAGGGTAGGAACTCCCTCTTACTTTCTGTTGTATAGTATTCCATTGTGTAAATGTACCATAATTTTTTGATCCATTCATAAGGAGTGATATTTAAGTTGAGACTTGAAAGATGAGGGACTGATTAGGTGAATGTGTAGCATGAACAGGTAGAAACGTTCTAACAGAAGGAATAGCACATCTAAAAGTTTAAGAACAAGAAATATAATAGCATATTCAGTGAACCGCACAAAAGTCAGTGTGGCTGGAGCAAAGAGAGGGGCAGAAAGAGGCCCAGGTTGAGGTGGAAGAGTGAAGCATGAACCGAATCATCCTGGACCTTAGAAACCACGTGAGACTCTATGAACGTTACCCTAGAGATGTCTGAGAGTCATTGTAAGGTGTATTAGTTTTCTATGGCTGACATAACAATGTATCAACCCAGAAAGTTATTTTCTCACACTTCCAGAGGCTTGAAGTCCAAGATCAAAAGTTCTGCTGAGGACTTTTTTCTTAGCTTGTACATGGCTGTCCTTTTCCTGTGTTTCCCTGTGGTCTTTCTTCTATGTGAGTTTGTGTCCTGTCTTATAAGGACACCAGGCATATTAGATTAGGTGCCACCCTAATGACCTCATTTTAACTTAAGTACCTCTTTAAAAATTCTATCTCCAGATGCAGTCA
>JAPYXV010000805.1:0-14774 GCA_028533065.1 Trachops cirrhosus | reverse complement strand
AATCCATAAATCTTGATGTCCCCTGCAAAGCCTCACTCAATGCCTCAAAGAATAGATTTTCTATTAAAATTTATAAAGAGCAAGAACGTGAGGGTGTGTGTTTGGTCTGGACAGCTGAATTCTCGTTTGGGACGCCCAGTCATTATTTTCAAATACTCACCCTGTGTTAAAGGAGTGATGCTGGCCCGTGTGGTCACTCAGTGGTTGCTAAGGACTGTAGGTTCTTCTCAGTACAAAGAAGCCATTCTCAACAACACGCACTATCTGAAAACTGAATGAACTCACAAAGCAGCGACTCGATTGTCTTCCGACAGGTTCCAGCAGAAGCGATACATGGACACTCCCTGCCGTAGCCTTCCTGTGCGCAGCAGACTGGCTGAGTAAATAACCCAAGGGCAGCCCGCATGTGTGTGCGCGCGCGTGTGTGCATGTATGTGTGTGCGTGTGTGTGCGTGTTCCCTGAGCGGCTTCACGTTAGTGTCTGACTGTTGATGCCGACCACCCTCCCCACCCCGCCGCTCTCCAGTTGCACTCATCTCCAGGGTCCCCAGGGACCATTTCATTTGACCTTCAACGTGAAGTTGCTTTTTATTTATAAAAGTTCTCAGGATAGATGTTACTTTTACCACTGAGATGAATGGTTTCATTTTCATTTTTTGGAAAACTTTATAGAGGTGAAATCACTTCTCAGAGAATTCAATATTAAATCTATCTCAAAGCCCAAACTTTATCTACAAAACCAATAAATACACATACTGTGCAGAGAAATATACACACATTTAAAGCCTTATATATTTTTTATTAAGTTGATTTATTTTATAATAATTTCCCCAAATTTTCCTATATAAATATCCATCACAGCCAGCCTAAGATAAATACTGCTTAAAGCGTTAAAAATAGAATGAAACAAATCAAAGTCTGGAGAATTCATATTCCACCTTCTCTGTATTTTTAACTTAAAATACAACCTAAGTGGCAGGAAGCTGGTGCTGGGATGGTGGAATACATATGGGCCAGAATGATGCTATAACTACAGTGAGTACGAAATAAAGCATAGTGAAAATCGTCGTTTCCCACTAGAAATCACTTCGTTGACGAGGAACCAGGATCTTTTCCAGAACCAGAGGCACTAACTCAGCAGGGATGATCCTCGAAGAATCCTGATTAGATTATCACTCACCACGAGGCGTCTCCGTGGGTATTTCGCCACTTTCGACAGACAACCTGTGTCCTTCCGCTCTTTGTGAGGCTCCGAGGCACTGAGAACACAGCCGGGGTCCACCTGGGCGTGTCACGCTCCTTGGGAAGAGACCTGGAGTTGGCCTGGGGCCACTGGGTGCCCCGAGCCACTTGCTCATCCCAGCCAGTCGGTGCCGGGATGGAAGGGCTCAGTTCAGTGGGTTTAAGGGGATGGTATCTCTTAGCTCATTAGAAACATGCTCGCCCAGCAGTTGACAGAGCTTGACAGAAAGCAAATCGATCAGGGGAAAATGTGCTAGGATCAAGCCAAGGGGGGACCCGTGGAGTCCTTCGCTGTGCCCATCACCTTCAGTCCCAGAAACAAGGTCACCACCTCCGGGGTCTGCCTTCAGTGCAAAGGACGTGGGCGGAGCAGAGGGAAACAGCCGGTGGTGGTCCGGGCGGTGAGCCAAGCCTGGGGGCCTGTGACTTCTCAAGATGCCTCAGGAGGGTGGTAATTCTGCAGAGTGTCACAGGAGGCGCCCACCCCCCGCAGAAGGGTCTGCTCCACTGGACGGCTAGCCAGCCACCGGCCGCCAGGAACGCTGCTCGCTGCTCAGCGGCAGCCAGGGCGCAGGTACCTCAGAGGAGGGAAGGAACTGGGCAGGGAGCTCAGGCACCCGAGGCTGCTGGAGTAATAGCGCTGTGGTGCGCAGCTCACGGGCCTGTACCGCGGCGACGGGCAGTTTCTCACCCAGTAGTTTTGGGACTGGCAGCCACCGGCTGCACAGCAGGACGACGAGAAGCCGCCGGGAGTGAAGCCCGAAGTTTGGTAGCTTCTGTACCCCAAGCTACTGGGTCTGCAGTGGGGGAGCGGCCGGGAACTCTTGGGCAGGCTGCTGAGTCGCCCGACGCCCTGGGGGCCGCTGGTGAGGGTCCGGCGCGCTGCAGGGGCCCGGGGAATGAGCGTGCCGACGCGGGTAGTGCGCCGCGGGGTCGGGGCCCGTGGGCCGTGGCGGGACCGGGGCCCCCCGCTGGCTGTGCCGCAGGCCCCACACGCTGTCCCCACTGCTGCAGGGTCGCAGGGCTCACAGCAGCTCCCCGGGGCTCCCCCCGCGGCGCGGGTCCTGGGCCGGCAGCTGGGACCGTCGCCCTCGGTGTCTGGGCGGTAATCCAGGAGCCAGAGGTTCCCTTGGCACCTGCTGGGTAAGCCGAGCCCAGAGGTGGGGCTCACATCCCCGGAGCAAAAGGCGACGGGGGTCACCATCGGGACGTAACAGTGCCCGGAGGGGCCCAGGAGACACATGGGGCCGGCGCGTGTCAGCTCAGTGCGGGCGAGCGGGACCGTGGGTGCGCCGGCCTGAGGACTCCTTATATCTCCCCGGGACCACGGGCGGTGCGCGGCATCGCCTCACCAAGGCGGTGTTTAGCCACCGCCGCCGATGCCCTCACACTCACGTACAAATGTGTTTATTTTGATTCTGCCAGGTAGCAATCAATCATCACCCCTTTGGCCCTCAGCCATGACTCACCACTGCAGGCCGTGCCTTCAGTGAACTGGGACTTAATGTTAACAGGCAGACTGCCACCGCCCAATCGGCGGTTACGAGAGTCGGTGCCTCCGTGGGCTCCAGCAGTGTGGTGATTAAAAGGTTAACGAGGAGTCCCTGGACGAGGAGCCGGCACTTCTCCCGTCTCCTGACGGCAGCCGCCTCCCAGAGGCCTCGGCCCAGTGTCCTAACTAGGCCAGGGCTTGGGCTGTCCCGACGCTGCCGCTCGGCGAGAGGGTGAGACGGGAAACCTTCCAGGGAAAGAACTGTCTCCCCAGAATGTGCTGTGCTCGGCCGCGTGCCGGCCACGGCCTGGTGACCGGTTCCGGTCCGAGTGTCTGGAGCGTTCCATCAGCGACCCCACCGAGACCTGGTGACCTGCCCGGGGCCGAGAGTGAACTTGTCCTCAGGGGCTAGTGGTTGCTAAGTAACCCAGTCTTCTAGGAGTTTGTTTCCTTGAAGAGTTTCTGCAGTAAGGAACATCAAAAGGGCCGTTTTAAGAGCCTGCAGAGACACTGTGCATCGCCGAGAGCACCTGTTACTGCTGACGGTGGAGGCTGACGGGAACTTCCTGAGGTTTTAATTTAAACCTGGGAGTTGACGTTTTGTTCCTGAAAACAGAGCCTATAGCTCATACGTGCAGCCTCCACTGAACTGGAAACAGCCACGCCTGTGTGGGCAGCGGGTAAGCGGTGGGGATGGTTTTTAAAGACGTGGTCCTCGGAGAAGACAAGCAGCTTTCCCCCTGTTCTCTGCTTCACAGCTAAGCTTTTCAAAGGCACACCCACCCACACCCACAGAAGTTCTCCAGACTTTCTTTTCAAGCCGAGTTTTCCGGCTGCTCCCCTCGGCACTTTCTCTGCGAGGTGACGGTCTCCGTGTGTACGCAGCTCTGTATTAAATGCAGTCAGTTTTCTGGCGAAGCATCTCTCGGGTGGAAAGGTCAGGAGCCGGGATCCATATTTTCACCCCGTTGTTTGACTGCAGAGCATCCTGGGATTTTGGGCAGAAATGGTCAGTCCCGAGGCAGGCAAAACAGAAAATAAAACACGGACGGCAGCTGACGGCCGATCGGCACTGTGTTGCCGGATCCCCGTGATGTGTAGGGGCCCGGAGGTCCAGGGTCCCTACTTCTGCATCTCTGTTATCCCAGCCTTTGGGCTTCCCTTTGGCAGAGGGCGGGGGACACACAGAGGCAAGCTGGTCAGCTGGAACCCCACCTACTCCTCTCCTAACTTGGCATTGAATGTGGAGTATTTCAAATTGGTACCGTCCACACTCGCGTAAGTGCAATGAAATAAACAGTGTAACAAGATTCACAGCGGGAGACTCTGGGACGTGCGTACATCGACCCTGGGACAGCAACGCTCCAGACAACGGAGCACGAGATTCGCAAAGGAGCGTTAGCTCGACTCCTCCGGTTGCTTTTGGAAAAAACGTGTTTTGTCAGTTCATTAGGGTGACAATGGTTCATACGGTTGCCGAGGTTTTGAGTGCACGTTTCTATAATGCAGGATCTGTGTGCTTATCACTCAAAGTCAAATCTTCTGCCACCACGTACTTGACCCCTTACCCTCCAGGACTCCCCGCCCCTCCCTCTGGTAACCCCCACGCTGCTGTCTGTGTCTACGAGTTTTTGCCTGTCTGTCTGGTTTGTCCATTGGCTGCTTGCACTTTTGTATCCCACGTGGGAGAGAGCCCATAGGATGCTGGGAAAATCGGACAGCCACGTGCAGGAAGGAAACTGGACTGCGCCCCCCCACCCCCCCGGCGTTCACAGAAACGCACCCAGCACAGGTCGACGACCCAAACGCAAGGACCCAAACTTAAGGCCAGAAACGAAGCCTCACGTAAAAGGAGGCGCAGGCACCGTGCCCGCTGGCCTCGGCCTCTCCTCGCTCTGGGTGTGAGCTCCTCGCCCACTCACCACGCTCCGGCCGCCAACACGTCCCGCTCACCCACACTGCTCGGCAGGTGACACCTGTCCAGAGTCGCCCGCTACCCTAGCCTCTGCCTGGGCAGCAGACTGAGCAGATGGCGTGGGCACCAGAGCAGAGCCAAGTTCACAGCAGTGGCAGGTGGTAGCGGACAGTGAGGACCGTTGTCATTCGGGTGGCGTTGTCCTCCGCAGGCGCTGGGGAAGCAGACGCTTCATCTGTTTGCACTACATCACTAACAGAATCTTCCCTTCTGTGAATCCCCTTATTCGTGATATTTTCTGCGTGTGGAAGACTGAACAGAACCCCACCACTGGAGACACCTACTTCCTAATCCCCAGAACGTGACCTTCGGTGGCAGAAGGAACTTGGCAGATGCCACTAAGTCAAGGACCTCGCGGTGGGTAAGCTGGGTGGCCTGTGCAGGCACAGTTTTTACATGAAGGAGACTGTAGATCGGGCAGGGAGAGAAGGCAGAGCGGTGACAGATGGGACTGCAGCGGAGTGACACTGCTGTCCCTGAAGGAACACCAGCGACTTCCAGAAGCTCAGGGACGCAGGGAACAACATTTCTCCCAGAGGCCGAGGGAGGGATCCACCCTGTGGACAGCCCGACATCGGCTCGTGAGGCTGGCGTTGGACTCCAGCCTCCCAGACTGAAAAAGGACAGATTTCCCTGCTTTCAGCTGCCACGCTTGCAGGACGGCGTTACAGCGGCCATGGGAGACGCGTCCACATTGTGTCGAAAAATAGAGGTCGCCAGTTGGCGATCTTTATGCAGCTGGAGGGGTTTGCATCCTGCATCGAAGGCAAGTTTAACATGCAAGAAATAAGTCCGGCCATCAGGCAATTTCGAGAAATCCTCGTGCCTTCTGAAGAATAAGAAACAAACTCTCTTTATCGAATGAGGGAGCTGATCCTCGACAGCTCATGGAAGGGGAGTTACCAAACTTTCCCCAGTGTTTTCCAAAGGCTAAAGATCCTACGGGCGGCCACAGCAGGTCAAAGAAAGCTGGAGTTCCCGGTAAATGGCCCTTAAAGATACAGCAGCCACCTGCTGGCCTTCGGGTCCTGAGGAGACTGGACCTTCCGGTTTCGCTGCCGTATACGATTACGCTCCAGTGCCCCCGCCACCGGCCACGTACAGTGGGCAGCAGCCGTCCCGCGGTGCGAATCCACGCCTACACAGCCATGAAGTGTGAGCCGTGAGTGGAAACGAGTCCTGAGTTTCAGCGGCATCCTCACTGCATGTACATTGTTGGCTTCCCAAATCTAAGTGCTTCGGTGGCTGAAGGGCAGCGGAACAAAACAGAAAAATCAGGGAACATAAGCTAAAACGACAAAGCCTTGTTACAAAGTAACAGCAGACGCCGGTGGGGAGACAGGAACGTGAGTGGACTCGTGCACGCCTTTCGGGAAAATGGGGTGTGAAGGGAACGAGAGACGGGCTGGCGGGGGCTCCGCCCCGGGGCTGCCGTGACCGGGCCTGGATGAGCTGCCAGGACCCCGTGTGAGCACCCCTGAAACGTGGGTGTGTGTCCGTGTGCAGCCTTGGGCCCTGTTCTCTCTCAGGACCTCAGCACTGGCGTGTGTACAACCGCAGCTACGAGCGTGTAGTTCGCAGGGCCCTGGTGAGGATGGAAGGGGTAATAAAGGGGAAGATGCCCAAGAAAATGCACGGCACGTAGTAGATGCAAACTGATGCTGCTTTTCATTTTAATTTTCTAAAGGTCTCATTTAGGACGTTTTAGTCACCCATCAGACTGAAGAAAAATAGTGTTAATATTAACTCACTTTGATGTTGCAAGTACAGGGACTTAGAGTGGTCTCTGCCTTTTCCAAAGGTCGCTGCCGGTCATGAACAGTTCTCCCGGTGCAGTGCGGAAAACGCCGGGTTTGACGGGGGGCCTCTACCCGCTGCTCCCGCAGAGCCGCACCCTCCGCGCCCCTCGTGGTCGCCGAGAACCAGGGCTCCACGGGCAGCTTTCCCGGCTCCGACCCTGTCTCTGCTGCCGCGGGGGCACCAGTTAACAGCCAAACGGTGGTTCGACTCGATTTCCACCTGCTCAGGACAGAGCTCAGGACAGTGCCCTCTGCACAGGCGGCTGCGGCGATGATTGGGTTAGCCGCGGACAGGCTACGACGGAACACAGCGAAATGTACTCGGTGTGCCGTCGACGGGAGCCTTGCCGCTGTCATCTGCCTATAACCTTGTCGGTGTCAGGGTTACACACTGTTATTATCATTATTATTACTACTGGGTCTCATCTGAAACCCACTGCATGT
Source organism: Trachops cirrhosus (assembly GCA_028533065.1). Classification (NCBI taxonomy): domain Eukaryota; kingdom Metazoa; phylum Chordata; class Mammalia; order Chiroptera; family Phyllostomidae; genus Trachops; species Trachops cirrhosus. The sequence goes on along the minus strand of JAPYXV010000805.1, from coordinate 7,822 downwards.
TCTGTGACTGCATCAGAACTGGAAAGGGAGTAAGCGTGCCAGAGAGGGTTCGGTTTTAGGCTGGACGGCCTGCTGTGATCTCTATGAGTTAGAGATATCGGAAATACATATATAAAATTATACACAGTTACATTGGAGGGGTTGGGTGGGATGAAGCTATCTCCTACCCTCTGCTCCGGAGTCCGAGACAGAGAGGGGACCTCAGCGCACATCCAGTTAGAATCCGCCCAGAGAGAAGGGCGGGCTGCGCCCAGGGCCGCGCCCGAGGCCGCGGAGACACGCCTAGTTCGTTTGCAGTTCAGACGTGGCAGTTCCTGAGCGGGGGACACAGTCTCCAGCTCCCAGGTGGCGTCCCGGTGAGTCATCGCCTACAGAGAGAAGCCAGAGATGCCGCGAGAGCAAAGGGGGCGGGGAGTAGCGGGGAGCGCGGACTCCCGCTCCAGCGGGTGTTTGGGCACGTGGCTCGTCCTGAGTTTCTCCATCTGTAAGAACGGGAGAGTGGTAGTTTTCGTGGGCATGTGTGCGGGAGACTGCCGATTATCTGGGGACGCGGCGGCACGAGGAAGGTAACCACGCGGGGGGATGAGAAGCGGCTCGTAGCCCGAGCGCGTTCCTGCCGAGCACTGGCGAAGGCCGAAGTGGCGCCCCCCCGCAGGAGAGAAGCGAGTTCCACCCAACAGTGACGCCCCCATGCGAGGGTCCCCGGGGGGTGGGGTGAGGGGCGGGCTTCTCGCGTTTCACTCAAGAGGGAGAAGTACGGTGGTGCTTTCCCTCGCCGGGAACCGGAGTGTGTGTGACCCTTGGTGGCTAGCCCAGCAGGCCGGGTGGGCGTGCTCTGCTCCGTGCGCGGCTGCGCTGGTGGGTGATCCCCTTGCTCGCCTCCCCGGGCCTCCGCCCGCAACATTCCAGACAGGGGCGGGGTGGGGGGGGCGCTCCACTCCTGGACCCCCGAACAAAGCCGGCTCTGCCGCCGGGACAGTGCACGTGCGTGTGAGACAGGAAGAGCCATTGCCGTTTAATTACGCTCCTGATGTGTCCCCGCTGTGTGTGGCTGCAAGGAGACGCGGTGCTGGCGACAGACCTGCGGGGCCCCTCGCCCAGTGCGCGAAAACCCAGGTCCTCCAGTCGGGTGACACGCTCAGTGACGGCCTGGGAAGTGTTTTGTTTTGCTTGCTTTTTTCAGATGATATTTGTCTTTTTTTGTTGTTGTTTTTCTTTAAGTGCATTTGGTTTGGCCCTGGCTGGGTAGTTCCATTGGTTAGAGCATCGTCCTGATACGCCAAGGTTGAGGGTTTGATCTGCAATCAGGGCACATATAAGAATCAATCAATGAATGCATCAGTAAGTGGAACACATCGGTGTCCCCCCGCTTCCTCTCTCTTTCTCTCTAAAATCAATTAAAAATTTTTTTTAAATAATATTTTTGGTTTAACAAAACTAAAAGCCATTTACTTTATGGGAAATAATAACAACCAAAAACATACCGTTTTCTAAATCATTCAAAGCAAGTTTATTTAGAGAGAACCACAAAAACCTATCTTCATTCGTAAGAGAACATGTCAGCGACATGGAAATCAATAATCCTGGTGGTAAGAACGTTCTAGTGAATAAAGCAAGAGTCAGAATCACTTGGATTCTGATCAAGTAGAAAAGCACAGGTTAGAACAGCAACTGAACCAAACGCACAGCGATCCATCGGGCTGAGAACACTGTGTCGGCCTGCAGGTGACCTTTCCGTGCCCTGCGCTCTCACACGAAGACCCGGGGATGACCCCTCGGCCGGCCTTCTCATGAGAGGAGATGGCCCAGCCCCGAGGGGAGAACAGGCTGGGCGCCAGGGAGTGCACGGGGACCGGGCGAAAACTGTTAGACGCAGAGCCCGGGGTCTGAGGCCGCTGGATGAGGAACCCAGGGGTTGACCGTCACAGGAGAAATGGCCCAGCGGAGAGCGGGTGCTGGACACAAAGCCCGGCAGTCAGACGTGGTTCTGAGGCTCACAGCCCAGTGCAGAGGCTCTGGGGCAGCAACTCCTGGGGGCAGTTCTGAGGTCTGTTGGACGGTTCCCAGAGAGCTAGGAACTGGGGGGGACACAGCGGCTTGCCCTGCAGGGCCCCGAGACCCGGGATCGAGAAGGTAGCAAGAAACCCCCAAGGTCACGGGATCCCAGAGGTCACGGGCACACGGCTGTCAGGAGGACCACACGTGTCTGGGAAGTCGTCAGAGCCCGGAGCTGTCCGGTTGGGTGAGAACGGAGCAGCCCACAGTCGGCCACACCGGCAGAGCGGGGAGAGGTGGGCGCCGTGGTGGGGACCACCGGGCTACAGAACAGCATGGGGGGAGGCACACGGACTCTGGAGAGGGAGGGGTTCGGATAGGCCGCAAACGACCGTTTGCTTAGGTCGACGGGGAACCGGCCAGGCTGCCCGTGTCCCTCGGCGGAGGTTGCTGTGGACCCTCCTCCGCCCCGAGTTTTAGGTCAACATGCATCCCAGCACCTCATTCGCCCGCCGTCATGCTGCCTGTGAGCGCGACTCCCCCATCCCCCGTCTGGTCCAAAGTCCAGCACACGGCGCCTGCATATCTGCCGTCCCGACCTGCCTCTGTCTATCAGGCTTGAGAGAGGAGGATAGAAACACCCGCGTATGTGACCACGCCGCTCTGCCCTCCGGCTCACCGACACTCCATTCGAAGGGATCCGTCCAGTGGGCGCTCAGTCTGCTCATCGCCCCCACGGAGCGGCAGAGCTGGGGGGGCGGGTCCGCGTCCCTGGGGAAGAGACTGAAGCGGCAGCGCGGGAGGAGCGGCGGACGCACCCCTCGGGGCTGGCCAATGGAAAGCTCCCGCTGTTTCCGATTTTCAGCGCCCTGCTGAGAAGGCACCTGTGTGATTCGCTGTCTGTGCGCTTGTCCTGACGGCCAGTTTCACGGGCACGTCCCAGAGAACATCTTAGAGAGCTCCGCCCGACAACCTAATCTTTTTATATTTAAAAGTTGAGTTTGGTTGCCAAAGACATGAGGGAATGCAGGTGACATTTCCACAGTGTAACGTCGCCAGCATGGCTGCGGTCACTGGGAAAGGTGTCACACATCCCGGCTGGTGGCCTTCACCTGGAAGGGGAACGCGATCGGGAAGCCGTGTACTTGTGCGCCGGAGTTCCAGAATTAGCGGGTGTCTCCGCCCGAGATGACCTGCGTAGACATTTGGTCTTTGTGCAGTTAAACTGAGCAAGAATCAAACGAAATTTTAAAACTGCGTGCAGAGAGCTATCCGAAGAGTTCCTGCATGAACGCCACGGAGGAACAAGCTCCGGGCCTTATTTCAGACTCTCCGCCCAGAGGGAATCTCCGCAGGCGCCCGCTGCCTGCACTCAGCAGTTCCCTGGAGCCAGGAGCCTCTCCTTTCAAGCCGCTTCCCTGGTGGTCGCAGGCGAGGCAGTTGGACACGGGCGGAGGGCAGATTCCAAGCGGCCCCTGGCCCCCGACGGGGTCATCGATAGTCTGTTCGGTGGGTGCCTTTCTAGGTCACTGCAGCCTCCACTGTGGGGAGTGTGGCCTGCAGGAGGCAGGACACAGTGGCCCGGGGCATCAGGAGCCCTTCTGCAGAGTCTCTCCCACCGGGCCTGCGCCGTTGTCCACCGGCCAGTCGTGAAGGCTGCTGTGTTTTTTCCTGAAGGAAGACCCCGAGCCGCTTACAAAAGTAGGGAGACCTCACACGCCCGTGCGGTGCACGTGGGGGGCCGGGTGAGCACACGTGTAACTTTTTTGCCATTTTGTTTATGCACTTTTTGAAATGTCACCAAGAGCATGACATTTCGTGCAGATGGAATGAAAGGTCTCTCCGTGGAGCTCCACATTCCTTTGGGTTCAGGTACTGGAGGAAAAGCATCTGACGTCTCCCGCGGAGAATTTTCAAAGTGGTGTGCCACCGTCTTTCCGAAGGAGCTTCTGCTCCCCTCCCGTCCGCGTGAGGCCGGAAGCCGGGCGGAAATACCGAGTGAGGTGGAGTCGCCGGGCGAGCAGAGCGACCTCGTTTCTGCAGCAGCTGTCCTCACGAGACGAGGGGCGGCCGCAAGGAGCAGGTGGCCGCAGTGTGACGGCGCCTGCTGGGCCCGTCACGACTGCAGCTGCAGCCACAGCGTCGGTCCCTCTGGGGCCCCGGCTCCTGCCCACAGTCGGAGCCGTTTCCTTGGCATCTCATTAGAATGTCACCTCGTCCTCTGCCCAGCCACTCTCCCGCCCACCTGTCTCTGTCACCTCCCTCAGGGAGCAGCCCAGCCAGGGTCAACGTCTCACAAGGCCGGTCGGCTGCTTCTTCCGGGGCCACGAGCATTTCTGAGTCTGGACAGCTCTGTGTAGTCGCCTTGGAAAACCCGCTGTGAACTCACACAACTGGGGACAAGGCGTCCATGGCCACTGTGTTTCACGAAACCACACTCTGTCAGTGTAAGGACTTAACAATGTAACAATGCAGTTTTTAGAAGTAATCAATGCTGAAATTGATCCTAATCTGGGTTTCGAACTTATGTTGCATCTTTGGAGACACAGCCTAAATTCCAAACCTACTTTACCTCCTGGCAAACGTGTTCTGGGTGTCGTGCTCGAGCGTGTCTTTCCCGTGAACAGCGGGGGCCTGGACAGCTCTGACCGGCTTCGCTAAGGTCCACAGCCAGAGAGACTCCCTGTCACCGGTGTGTCTTTTATTAACATGAAGTATAAGGAGCTCCCACACGCAGACAGCTCGGTGCCCGCTGCATGAGTCGTATGGGACGCTGGCCTGGGGGACTTCCGGCATATCTCCGCACAGATGTACAGAGTGTGGGTGACTTGTTCTGTTGTCAGTATTTCCCATGAGTGCCTTCCCACACACAAATGGTTTTTACATAATTCATATTTTTCTGACTATTTAATTAAGAAAGACAGTCTAATTTATGACTGAGTTCTTTTCCAAAGCTTTATCTGCCTGTTGATTTCTGAAGTCCGAAAGTACTTATATGTGGAAGAAAATGAAAATTCCTAGACTACGCTACCAAAAAGAAAGAATGTGTCAGCGCAGTATGTTACGGAGCTCTGTGACTCAGTCTCGGCCCCAGTTTTGGGTGAACCGACTTCCATGAGGTCTGTGAGGAGTTGCATTCAGGGAGATGACTTACGTCTCCATGTGTCCGGAAACACGCCTTTGGGGGCACGTGCTGAGGTGGGACAACAGGCCGAGGTCTTACACAGAACGCGGTGTTCTCACCCACTGTCAGCCCTGAGGTCACCGGACCAGAGAGGCCGCAAGTGTGGCCATTATGGCCGGAGCTCAGGAGTCTGGCCCGTCCAGTTACAATGCCCTCGCCCTCATTGACAGCTTTGCCAAACCTCCCTTCCCTCCTGTGCAAATGGGCACATTAAATACCAGCTTATTAGTGTTTTTCAGGATATGATTTAAAAATGGATGGGGGGGACCCCATAAAAACTGGAATTATCTTCTTGTGCTACAGGCTTCCCCTGCTAGGTGAGTGTGTTAGGAACCCATGTGTATGAGTGGACCAGCTGGTGTTGTTGTGAGAGGCTGCATTCGGCTTCAGTGAATTTTTTTGAAGACTCAATGCATTTGCCCATTTCATGATGGTGATTTATGAGCACACACACCCACACACACCACAATGAATGTTCAGCAGTTTTTGACCAAAAATGGCACAGCCCCCGTGCCCCACCCTCCCTATACACCTGGTCTCAACCTGCACAAATTTTTTGTTTCCCCGGATGAAAATCATCCTCAAAGGGAAGAGGCAGAAGAGGTGAAACAAAACAGCAGAAGCACTGAAAGGCATCAGCCTCAACGAGTTCAAACTCTGTTCTGAGCCGTGGGAAAAACGTCTCGATAGGTGTGTTGTGTCGCATGGAGAGGACTTGGAAGGGGGCTGAAGTTTAAACATGTGAGAGTAAGTACACAGTTTTTCAGAAATGAGTTCTAGTGTTTTGGGTGTCCCCTTGCGTATGAGAGGCGCTGACCAGGGTCCATGCCACACAGCCCGAAGCAGAGGATTCGAGGTCGCCGTGTCCGAGAGATGGTCCAGGTGGATTTGCGTGGACCGCATGTTTAGGTCATGGATGCCTGTGGCCTTTGGCATGTGGCAGCCAGTAGGCAAGGCCAGCACCCCGGGGAGGGGCTGTCCCTCAGCCGAGGGCAGGCACAGAGCCGGACCTCCCCTCCGAAGCCCTGAGCGCCTGCCCCGCTTGTTCTGGTGGACTTAGAAATTAGAGGGGTCTCCTCCACTGGCCCTGAGCCCACACCCCCGCCCCATATGTGCATTTGAAAGTCACGTTTACCCAGAACCCCTGATAACATGTGTAGAACTGTGAACACATCTTTTGGATGAAGGAGTCAGGCCGTGCGTCTCTGCACAGAGTGAAGCCTGTGGTAGCTACCCCCACACCCCGCCCTCCTTATGCTGCTGTTCAGGGATTGATTTTTAAAGATGAGCCGGACAGCCATTTAATGTGGGAAGCGGGAACCTCAGGCAGCACGCCTGTGCTCCTCCCGGAAATGGTGCTCTCCGACCTTCAGACCAGCTGGGCTCCCAGGCGCTCAGTGAACGGCCTCCGGGTGGGTCCACCTGGCGCTGCCTGGGCGGTCAGCAGCGGAGTGGCGCCGTCACGCTGCTGGGTGGAAGGCAGCCTGGGTTACTGCTGTCCACGGGCAGCTCACCACTGTCAAAGACCTGCCTCCTGACTGGCTGGGCTTCAGGACGAACGAAGGAGTGCTTCCCCTTCTCGTCTCCCGGCCAGTGCGCACGCCCGTGCGTTTGCTGAAGGAGACGGGGCTGGCTTACCTCCAGCAGACCCTGTGCTCGGGTTTCTAGGAGGATAAAACGCCACCAGGCACAGAAGAATAGAAACGCTATTTCTCCCCGAGGCCGCAGGACTCAGGAGCTATCCATCCGCCTGCAAAGGCGAAGGCGAAGGCGGGCTCACTTAGAAGGCGGGCGGTTTGTTCCGAGCTCCTTGCTGTCTGAGTTTGGGGGCGGGAGTTACAGAGGGCTCGCCTCGCTCCATCGGAGAACGGACCCTGGAGCGTTCTCAGGATGTGTCCACGCCAGGGTGGGGGTAGGGGACCTGGGAGGATGGAACGGGGCGGGGAGGGGCGGGGCTGGGAAAGGGAGCCCTCGCAGGCGCTGTTCTCTGACCCGCGGGCCGACCGGTGTTCACGGAAAGGTGGTCGCTCGCTTCTTTGGGAAAACGGTGAAGGGCTGTGTCGGCTCCCGGGCCGGCGGTGACCCCGGGGGCTGGTAGAGAGAGCAGACGGACGGGATTTTCACGGGCCCTGGGTGGCAATCAGCTGCCACCCAGCGGGAGGAAGACAGGGCTCCGCCCCGCCGGGGCTCTGCCTGTGTTCCGTGTCCTGAGTGTGTGAAGCCAGGAGACCCCCAAGCCCCCTTGCCTGTTCCCTTTACTCAGCATTTCCTCCTCTGATTCATCCTGGGGAGCCCCTTGCCGCCTGGAGACAGGCTCACGGTTTATCTACAGCCGGCAACCTTCTGTCAGGACTGTGCGTGTGTCCCGCCGAAGCCACAGTTCCACCCCCCAAGTTCCCAGTGCGTTGCGTCTGCATCTTCCGTTCTCTACGGCATCTACCGGGACCAGTGCTTCCTCCAGCCTCTCACCAGACGGCCCCAGGCAGGCGACCCGCTCCGGCGGGCTTGCCTTAGAATTCTCTCACCGGCACCACCTCTGGGTTTGCTCTGATCGAGTCGCTGTCCCCTCTATGATGGGTCTTGTTTGCCTGCTTCTTTGCATGCTTGGCGGTTTTGCTGGATGCCAGATACTGCGATTTAGCT
>JAPYXV010000804.1:0-14774 GCA_028533065.1 Trachops cirrhosus | reverse complement strand
TCTTGCATTTCTCTTGATCCCTCTTGATTCTTTCTGAGACTCTTTTCCTGTTCTTGCTCTTTCTGGGTGTTTTTTTCTACTTTGTCCTCCAACTCACTGATCTGATCTTTTGCTTCATCAATCCTGCTTTTGATTCCTTCTACTGTGTTCTTCAGTTCAGAAATTGTATTGTTCATTTCCTCTTGGCCCTTGTTGATAGTTTCTGTTTCTTTTTTCATGTTGATATAGTTTGCAGTGAGTTCATTGTAGTTTCCCTGTAGTTTCTAGTAATTCACTGTGAGCTCATTGAGCTTCCTGATAACCATTTCTTTGAACTCAATGGTTATCATAGTTGAGTTGCCTCTATTTCATTTAGCATTCTTTCTGAGGCTTCCCCATTTCCTTTCATTTGGGGATTGTTTTTTTGTCTTCCCATTGTTTGTGAGACTCTTCCTGTTAGCCTCAGCTTCTTAAATTGATCTGTTCTGGCTCCCTGGGTTTATGGTGTGAACTTTTGTGGTAGAATGCCTGTGAAATTCAGTGGTGCAGTCTCCTTGATCTACTGAGCTCACTGGTCTTGGGCTGTCATTTAAGTTGGTTCTGTGTTTGTCTTTAGGTTTTGATTATTGTTGGGTCTTTCCTTGGTGGGTCCTTCCCACCAGCTGGTTAACCGAGGGTCACTCTGTCCACCACTTCTTGTATTTTGTTGTGCTGGTGAGGGCAGGTTGTGTTGAAGCTGGTTCTTCCATGTGTACAAGGTTTTGAGGATTCTCTCTTGCTCTTGTTCAGTTGTTTTTTCTGTGTAATTTCTCCACTATTTAATTGTATTTCTGGATAGGTCCTGGACTGTGATTAGTGTGGCTTCCACTCCCTCCTTCACCTTCTTCTGTTGTTATCTGTTGGTGGTTCCTTTGTTGTTGGGTTTCCTCTGCCAGTGGGTATCCTGATGTTTACAGCTTCCAGCTACTTGTCTCAGCTGTTGGGATGCCCCCTCTTTGTGTCCAACTCTGGTCTTTTCACAGTTCCAAAGTTTTTTTTGTCTCATGTCTGGTTTTTCAATGTCCGCTACAATTTTTGGTCTCCTATTTTCATATATGCTGGGCTACTGTTGTCTTTTTGCTGTGTTCCTCCATAGATCGGCTAGGTTTTTCTCCCATGTATAGGTGGAAGTGGAATCCACTCCCTCCTACCTCACCACCATCTTCCTGTCCAGTGTACCATAGTTTTTTGATCCACTCTTTTACAGATAGGCATTTAGGTTGCTTCCAACACTTGGCTATTACAAATTGTGCTGCTATGAATATTGGGGTGCATAGGTTCTTTTGAATTGGTATTTCAGGATTCGTAGGGTATAATCCCAGCAGTGGAATTGCTGGGTGAAGAGACAGTTCTATTTTTAGTTTTCTGAGGAAATTCCATACTGTTCCACAGTGGCTACACCAGTCTGCATTCCTGCCATCAGTGTACTAGGGTTCCCTTTTTGTCACAACCTTGCCAGTACTTGTTTGTTGATTTGGTTATGGTGATCATTCCGAACAATGTGAAGTGGTATCTCATTGTGGTTTTAATTTGCATCTCTCTGATATAGTGATGCTAAGCATCCTTTCATATATCTCTGGGTCCACTGTATATCCTCTTTGGAGAAGTGTCTGTTCAGGTCCTTTGCCCATTTCTTAATTGGGTTATTTGTCTTCCTGGAGTGGAGTCATGTGAATTCTTTATATATTTTGGAGATCAAACCCTTGTCTGAAGTACTATTTGCAAATATATTTTCCCATATGGTTGGGTCCCTTTTCATTTTGCTAATGTTTTCTTTAGCCATGCAGAAGCTTTTTATACTTTATGGATTAAATTTCTTTCTTTTTAAAAAATATATTTTATTGTTTATGCTATTACAGTTGTCCCATTTTCCTCCCTTTGTCCTCCTCTGCCCCGCATACACCTCCTACCCACATTCCCACCCTTAGTTCATGTCCACGGGTTGTATATATAAGTTCTTTGGCTTCTACATTCCTATACTATTCTTAACCTCCCCCTGTCTATTTTCTACCTACCCTTTATGCTGCTTATTCCCTGTACCTTTTTCCCCATTCATCTGCTCTCCTTCCCTGCTGATAACCCTCCACATGATCTCCATTTCTGTGATTCTGTTCCTGTTCTAGTTGTTTGCTTAGTTCATTTTTTTAGGGTTTGTTGCTGATAGTTGTCATTTTACTGTTCATATTTTATCTTCTACTTTTTCTTAGATAAGTCCCTTTAACATTTCATATAACAAGGGCTTGGTGATGATGGGCTCCTTTAACTCAACCTTATCTGGGACGCACTTCATCTGCCCTTCCATTCTAAATGAAAGCCTTGCTGGATGGAGTAATCTTGGATGTAGGTTCTTGCTTTTCATGACTTTGAGTACTTACCAGCCCCTTCTCATCTGTAAGGTTTCTTTTGAGAAGTAAGCTGATAGTCTTATGGGAACTCCTTTGTAGGTAACTGTTTCCTTTTCTCTTGCTTCTTTTAAGATTCTCTCCTTCTCTTTAATCTTGGGTAATGTAATTATGATGTGCCTTGGTGTGTGCTTCCTTGGGTTCAACTTCTTTGGGACTCTCTGAGCTTCCTGGACTTCCTGGAAGTCTATTTCCTTTGCTAGATAGGGGAAGTTCTCCTTCATTATTTTTTCAAGTAAGTTTTCCATTTCTTGTTCTTCCTCTTCCCCTTCTGCCACCCCGATGATTTGGATGTTTGAACATTTAAGGTTGTCTAGGAGGTCGCTAGGCCTCTCCTCATTTTTTTGAATTCTTATTTCTTCATTCTGTTCTGATTGAATGTTTATTTCTTCCTTCTGGTCCAAACCATTGATTTGAGTCCGTTTCCTTGCCTTCACTGTTGGTTCCCTGTACATTTTCCTTTATTTCACTTTTCATAGCCTTCACTTTTTCCTGTTTTGTGACCATACTCAATCCATTCTGTGAGCATTCTGATTATTAGTTATTTCAACTGTGCATCTAATAGGTTGGCTATCTCTTTGTTGCTTAGTTGTATTTTTTTCTGGAGCTTTGATCTGTTCTTTCATTTGGGCCATATTTTTTTGTGTGTGTTGGCACACCTGTTACATAGTAAGGGGTGGAGCCTTAGGTATTCCCTCGGGTGAGGCAACAACATCACCGCATTATGGTGCTGTATGTGGGGGAGGAGTCAGGGAAGGAACAATGCCACTTGTTCAGCTCTCTGCCAGCTTTCAGTCACTTCTGCTGCTACCCACAAGCAAGTTGGGCCCTTCTGGTGCTGGTTCCTGGGTGGGTGGTTTGTGTACATTCTAGGACCCTGTGGTCCTACAATGAACTCTCCTGTGAGGCTGGGAGTTCCTCCCACTGCCACAACCCCCACAGATTTTTTTCAGTCAGAGGTTTTGAGGCTTTATTTCCCCACAATAGAACCCCGGGTTGCATGATCTGTCTCCCTCCCCAAGTTGTTCCTCTTGGTTTAACTGCACGCATATGTGGGACTGCCTGTTCCACCAGCCACCACCTCTCCCAGTCTTCCAACTGCTGCCTTGCCCCAAGTCCTCTGCCTGGCTACCTGTCTCTGCCCCTCCTAGTGGTCTTAATGAATGTTTCCTCTTTAACCCCTTGGTTGCCATACTTCCATACAGTTTGATTTCTGGCAGTTCTGGTTGTTTTTTGTTTTTAAATTTGTTGTTGTCCTTCTTTTGGTTGTGTGAGGAGCCACAGCATATCTACCTAAGCCTCCATCTTGGCCGGAAATTGAGTGAATTTATTTCTAAGTATTTTATTCTTTCTGATGCTGTAAGTGGAATTGTTTTCTTGGTCTCAATTTTGAGGTGCTCATTGCTAGTGTGTAGAAATACAACTGATTTTTAGAAATTTTTGTTTATGTATTTATTTATTTGTACTGGATTTATTGGGGTGACATTGATTAATAAAATTATATAGGTTGCGGGTATACAATTCTATAATACATCATCTGTATATTGCATTGTGTGTTTACCACCCCAACTCAAGTTTCCTTCCATCACCTACTATCCCCCATTTACCGTCTTCTGTTCCATTGAATTTATATGCCTGCTTTTATGCCAGCACCATGCTATTTTAATCACTGTGGCCTTGTAGTATAGTTTGATATCATGTAGTGTGATTCTTCCAACCTTGTTCTTTTTTGTCCAGATTACTGTGGCTACTCAGGATCTTTTGTGGTTCCATAAAACTTTTGGAACATTTGTTCTACTTCTGTAAAATACACCATTGGTATCTTGATAAGAACTGCATTGAATCTACAAATGGCTTTGGGTTGTATAGACATTTTAATGATGTTAATCCTTATCTATGAACATGTTATATGCTTCCACTTACTTGTATCTTCTTCACTTCCTTTCTTCAGCATCCTATAATTTTTTGAGTACAGGTCTTTTACATGCTTTATTACATTTATTCATAGATATTTTATATTTTAAAGCAATTGTGAATTGGTTTACTTTATTTGCTTTCCTTTCCAATAGTTCATCATTGGTGTATAAAAAGTTTGTGCCTATGTGTTAGATATATCTGCTATGACTCCCAGTGTTTGTGGGGTAGTCTTATGTAATAGGTGAATTGTGGGACCTGGTAGTGCAGTCTCCATGATCACCTTAATTGGACGCTGTAGGAATATCCCTTGTGTGGGTTATGTGGGCCCTCCTGTTGTAATTGAGTCGTGGTTGTTTTGGCTTATCATGTATGAGATCAACCCTCAGGGTGACTGACTGTGAGGCTCAACCTTGGCCTTGGCATATAAGCTGTTGTTCAGGTGCTGACCACAAGAAGCTGAATTTGCCTCAGCAGGGTTTTGTGCCTGCTGAGATATCCCTTTGTGTAAACTGCTTGTAAAGCTTATCGGATCCTGCTCTGATGTCTGAAGTTGGCCACTGGATGTGTTGATTCTGAGCCTCTTCGGAAAGACTCTGGAATATTCCTGTGTCAGATGCAGACAAAAACTGTTCCTCCCTTCCTCTCTAAAGACAATGAAAAAATGTTCTTGGGTGAGGATAAGAAAAAATGTAAAAAGAAGCAACCAATGAAATAATAAATAAATAAATGGAACAACAAATTGATGTTTTTCTCTCAAATCAATAAATTACAAAAATATTTTTAAAGAAGTGAATGCACAAATTCATAAATCCAGCTTTCAAAGCACAGATCTCTAACTTTATATCTTTCCTGGGGCTGGTAGGCCCTGCATCATTTCATACTTTTAAAACTTGATACAGTGCTGAACTAATCAAAACCAACAAGTAAGGATTTCTTAAACTTCTAAGTACCTTGCCTGGATCCCCCACTTCCTAGTCATATTCTGCAACCACAGAAAATGTGTTATCATAACTTCCAACAGAGAAACTACTCTTTTGGTGTCAAGGCTAAAATAAAGTAACAATCTTGGTTTCTTCTTTAAGAACACATTTCACATTATGGGCAGAATCATGGTAATGAGTAATCTTAACTTTTCATGTGAAATTCTACCCTTCACATAAAAAAAAGCTACTGTCACCTTACAATATTATTTTAACACTACAGTAAAGCATCCATATAACTATGCCATGGTGTAATACAGAAGGATCATTCCTTCCCACCATGACACTAAAATAAATTTCCTTACTCAGGTCTCAGATTACTTTATTTTTTGATGTTTTAATTCGCTCTTTCTTTCCCTTTACACTCAAACATTGCTTCAAAGAATTTTTCTTCTGAAAGGATCAGCAGTAGGAAGATGTGAAGGGAGGAGTCAAGTAACGGAATGTTAATCTATAGAGGCAGCACACCATTACTGTAAGTGAAAGTGTATATGCATTATAAATCTATAGCAGAACAATCCTTACTAAAGTTCTGGAAAGACAAAGGTATAAATAAATCTTTGGGGAACCCCACAGAAAGGGTCAAGAAATAAACTTGGAATCTCTTTAGCAATATCTTTTGTTAACTCTTATTGGCAACACCCATTTTTGGTAATATATAATACTGACTCATGACAATAATTGATTTTTTGAATATAGAGTGCTGAAGTTTGATCTCAAATGTTCTGTTATGACTTTAAAGGGTTTTCCTCATAACCATGAATTTGACTGGGGAGGGAATGCCTCAGGATAACAAAATTAATGGGACTAATCTTTGAAATCATATTGTAATTAGATCAAAAAGTATGATTTAGTGTATTCCTGTACCTTGAGAAAAAGAGTATACACAATTATTTAGGGGTAATCGGCTGCATAAAGCATAGCCTGCCCTTGATGTTTCCCCCTAATGATATTTAACATTTCATTCTTTCATGCTGAATATTAATATCAAAAGTAAGTCCTTATCAAAAACTCATGTTTGGGATGGTATGAGCAAAGGGAGACAGAGCATGTGCATGTTGGAGCTGGAGTCTAATCTCTTAAACTATAATATAGTAGGCATTAATGACATTATTATTATTAATGACTTACTAAGATCACACAAACACATCTTGACATCATCTTTCAAATCAGGTTTTGAAAGTCTCCTAACAGTAATGTTTTGGTTCTAAAATAATTATTTTTCTTCAAGATACTATTGCAACAATTTTCCAAATTTAAAAAGCAACTGTGGAACAAGTTGGTTAACATACAAGGATGAGCAAAAGTAGGTTTACAGTTGTTTGCATGGAAAAATATATAATACATACATAAATAATAATACAAAAATAAACTGTGTTTTGCATACTCACAACTGTAAGCCTACTTTTGCCCATCCTTGTATAAGGAACAGAGGAAAAAAGCCCACCAAATCAGCTGCAGTTTACAGCCTCCTCTGCTAAATTTAAATTAAGTTAAATCTATAGCATGACAGGAGGGAAACGGTTTATGTGAAGTTACTTTTCTAGGGTGCAGAAAAGTGTTTTAATGTGATATTTACACAATAAATACAATTATTTTTTATCTTAAAATACATGGATTTAAGCCTTATCATTAATAATGATTGATTTGCTTCTCCTGAATACAGTATAGTTGACTTTCTTGACTTGGAAAATAGTAAGTAGGCAAAAGTCTAATTTTATATAGAGTAATAATCATTTACTCTGACATAGTATCTCTATAACTAGAATTTCAATCTGCTTATTATTGATTTCTAAGAACTTATTTTAATTTTACTTTTCCCATGAACATTGTCTTTATGTATTTATAACAAGTATCACGTAATAATGTAGATCAAAATAGGTTCTCTTTCTTAAATAGTTAGATATTAAACAGAAAAAAATTAAATATTCCTCATGAGCCAAAACTGTTATTTAGTATATGTTTTTTGACAACATGCCTTTAATGCCATAACAACTGTGTTATGCAGTCCAGACTTGGTAGAATTTGCTAAATTGTACAAGTGATTTCCAATATTTGCAGAAATTTTGTTTTGGATTACATAATGAGGTCTGTGTGTGTTTGTGTGTCTGTGTGTGTGTGTGTATTTTCCAGAGATGAGAGAAAGGATAAATCACAAAGTGAGATGGATGATTTTGAAAGTAGTAGTGGTATAAAAGGCGATATTTTTCACCCTGGCTGGTGTGGCTCAGTGGCTTGAGCGGTGGTCTGTGAACCAAAGGGTCACCAGTTCGATTCCCAGTCAGGGCACACGCCTGGGTTACCGGCAAGGACCCCAGTAGGGGGTGTGTGAGAGGCAACCACACATTGATGTTTCTCTCCCTTTCTTTCTCCTTCCCTTCCCCTCTCTCTAAAGATAAATAAATAAAATCTTTAAAAAAATAAAAATAAAAATATATTGGTTTCCTCTGCTGCACTATAAGATCTATGAGGGCAAGGAAGATCCCTATTTTCTTGACAGATATTACCCCAGTACCTGATACATAGTAGGTAGTCAATAAGTATTTATTGACTAAAGAATCTAAATTATAACACTGGTGAGTGACATCATTTCTCATTGCATTTGTAAGATAATTTTTACAAAACAAAATCCTATTAGGCAAAAGTGGCTTGTGAATTAAGCCTATTTGAGAGATAGCTTAATCTAGCTGAAATCCAGGAAACTATGGATTTACCATGAGTAAATTAAACTGATTGGCCTTTGTGTTTTAGTTTTCTCATCTATAAAATGGGAATAAGAATAGTAACTGCTTCATAGGATTATTACATGTAAAAATTTTTACACATATGTGAAACATACAGGCTCTGGCACAAATAACACCCTGTTTATAAGCTGGTAATCTACACCAAATCTTTTATTACAAAACCATTTGCATGTAGCTCTATTATATAACAATATCACACTCAAGCACACCATATTGACATTTTAGATGAAATGTTCAAGTTGCTGTCCATCTTGTGTGAGACAACCACACTCAATGGTGGTACTTCTGCCAGACCCTGTGTGTATATGTGAATATATAAATATATAAATACACACACATGCTTAAGAAAGTGCCTGACACATACATAGTAAACACATGTACACATATTAAATATTTAAAGTTATTTAACTCTTGGTGAGAATTCCTAATGTATGTGGGAAAAAATCGCCTTTTATTGTTTTAAAAGATTTTATTTATTTATTTTTAGAGGGCAGGGGAGAAAGAAAGAGAGGGGAAAAAGCATCAATGTGTGGTTGCCTCTCTTGCATGCCCTACTGGGGACCCACCCTGCAACCCAGGTATGTGACCTGACTGAGAATTGAACTGGTGACCCTTTGGTTCACAGGTGGGCACTCAATCCACATCAGCCAGGGTGAAACCAATATATTTTTAATTGCATACTTATATGATTGCAACTTTTGTTAATGCTGCAAGGTAGTTGAAAGACAGTATGACAGAGACTTGGGAGAATCTAACACTTGTGGGTTGTTAGGAGTGCCAATTTTCATGTAATGTGGTGTCTAATCCACTTAGTCACTTATATGGGTTGATTAAATTCAAGTGGGAGGTTCTCACTTGAGGTTTTCCATGAAATTATAAGCACATAGTGGCTGGGGTAAAGTCACCTGCAAGCTCAAGTGGGCAGATATTTAACATGGGTTCTTCAAGCAACTATCTAGCACTTTAGTTGTTCAGCTTGGTTGGTTTTCCACATGGTTAGCAAGGTTTTTATTTTAACAGAATAAAAAAGGTAGTCTCAGGGTAGTCCAACTTCTTACAAGGTGGCTGGTAGGTGATGGCTGGCTTCCTCCAGAATGTGTGTTCCAAGAGACCCAGGCACAATTTACAAGGCTTCTAATGACCTAGTCTAAGAAACCATGTATTACTTCTGCCACATTTTTTGGTCAAAAGAAAGGTCAGCCTAAATACAAAGGAAGGAAAATTGACAAGGACATTAATACAGAAAGAGATGGTTCATTGGGGAGCCATCTTTGAAGATTAAATACCATAATGCTCCATTTTCTTTATTTTGTGTTTCCAGAATTCCTACTACATGAATGTTAGACCTTCAGGAGTGATTCCCTATTTTTTTAAAAAAATATTTTTTCTCTTACTTTGCTTATCTCTTTTTCTTCTTTCTGGGATATATCCATATATTTTCATCAAAATGTCTATTGAATTTTGTTATTTTTAATTTCCATGAGCTCTTTCTTGTTCTATGCCTTTTATTCTTTACATCATTCTATTTTTATTTCTTGATGTAAGACTTTCTGTCCTCTGTCCTCAGTTATCAATTGTGCAACATTAAAAATTCAATTACAGTTTACATTCAATATTATTTTATATTAGTTACAATTTGTTGGTATTTTTTGTTTTGTTTGTTGTAAGTTTTTTTCTATTCCCTAGATTGCCATATTTCCTCCAAGTTTCTGCTCTCCTCAACCCATACCCATTTTGGCTTGTTTTCCTAGCTCTCTTAAATGTTAGAGTCTTGCTTCACATGCCTGGTAATTTAAGATATTTAACACTTATATTTAAGAATTAGACACTAAAAATGATGGCTGGGTGGAGCTTGTCATCTAATGCCACCATGAGGGATTTGTAGGAATCTGACCATTTTATGACCGGGCTGTACCAATGTCATTCTCTATGAGCCTTTTCTTTTCAGCTACTGAGTTTCCCTAGAGAGGAATCATGCAAACTCCTATGTGGATGTATAAGCTTGAATACAGGTAATCTGATATCCTAAGAAAAAAGAGCCACTTGGATCTCTGGATTCATCAAGATTCTCCAGAGAAACAGAACTAATGAGAGAGAGGGAGGGAGGAAGGGAGAGAGAGAGAGGGAATGGATAAATAAATAATAAATAGGTAGATACATTCATTATAAAGAATTGAGTCACATAACTAGAAAATGGCAGTTCTAAATCTATAGTATGGATCAGCAGGTTAAATATCTAGGAGAGGTGATGTTCATTTGCAGTCTGAAGGGCCTGTAACCCAAAGAACCAGGGAAGCCAATGGCTCAGATGAAGGCAGTCAGCTAGAAAATTATCTCTTTCTTAGGGATGCTGGTCTTTTTGATCTATTCAGGCCTTCAGCCGATTGGATTAGGTTCATCTACAGTATCAGGGACAATCTGCTTACTTAAAGTTCATGGGTTTAAATGTTAAGCTCATCTAAAAATACTCTCTAAGTTGACACATAAAACCATTACAATCTCACTGATTGGTATGCACAATTTCAATTAATTCACCATGATGTTTTCAAAAAGCACCTTACCTCAATCCTTAGTTGTACCTGGTATCACTATGTCCAGAGTCCTTTTGTTTCCAAGTCTCTGGTGACTAAAATTCTAGCTTATGGCTGCTTTGACCAATAGAATGTTGCAGAATTGACAGTGTATCAGTTTTGGGCCTAAACTTTAAAACAAGTTTCTCAAGTACAGCATTACTGACATTTGAGTTTGAATAATTTCTTATTGTATAAGACTGACCTCTACTAACTAGACACCAGTTGCACCCTCCTTCCACTTGTGACAACTAAAAATATCTTCAGACATAGCTTAATATCCCCTGGGATTGGGGCAAAATGACCCCCAGTTGAGAACCACTTATTTAAAAAGATAGTGGCTTCTACTTCCTGATTCTTGGACAGTCAGCTCCCTCTGTAATAACCACATGAGGAAACCCAAATGAAAACAATTCATCTGATCCCTGTAAATTCACAGAATTTTGAGATATAATAATACATTTTTATTTTAAGTTTTAAGTTTTGGGAAATTCATTACAAAATAATAAGTAAATGGGATATAAATTGTCAAAGAAATAATGCATTTTTACTACTAAAGTACCTGAAATTCTGGATTAAAAGTATGTATAAGGTGCCCTAGGTAACATTTCACTTTACCTCAAAGCTGTTTTGTTTCAATCCACTTGGACAAGGCATTCTGTTCTCAGAATGAGAACAAACTCTCCCTACCTCTGCATTTGCTAAACTATAACAAAATCTACCAAACAATTCAGAGCATAGATGAACATGAAGAGTGTAATGCTAAGTGAAATAAGCCAGTCAGAGAAAGACAAACACCACATGATTTCACTTATATGTGGAATCTAATGAACAGAATAAAAGGGCAAACAAAATAGTGACAGAAGCATAGATATATGAAGCAGACTGACAGCTACCAGAGAAGGGTGGGGACCTGAATGAAAGAAGGTGAAGGAATTAGGCAAAGAAAATATATGCATGATCCATAGACACAGACAACATTTTGGGAATCAACTGAGGGAGGGGAGGGGTTGGGTTGGGGCTGGGTAATAGACAAAGGGAGTAAAACGTGGGGACAACTGTACTAACATAAACAAAAAATAAACAAATGATAATACTCTGCATTAGTGAGAGTATATAGGGAAGAAATTATATTTATGTACCTTTGATGGGAGGGTAAAACAGTAGAAGTTTACTGAGGAGAGTATAATAATATGCATGAAAATAGTTACAATTTTATACTGTTTGAATCAGTGATTCCACTTCTAAGAATGTAATACTTATAAATAGAGATATAAGCAAAGATGTTTATACAAGGATGCTCACAATGCTTTTTAATAGTAGATAAAAAGAACTCAACAACACCAATGTCTAACACACTATTCTAAATTTTTTACATGAATTATCTCATTTGCTCCTGAAAACAAATCAATGAGGTAGACACAAACTCCAGTTTTTTAGATCAGAAATCAGAGGCAAAAAAAAAAAAAAAAAAGAAAAGAAGCCAGAAGCACAAAAAATTTTTAAACATTGTATCATATAAATGAATATCTGAGATACAAAACAAATAAAATATTTAAGTTATGTATGTGTATGTATATACATATATGTAATTGGACTATATCAAGGGTTTGCAAATGTGTCCAAGGATCCCTTTGTGTTCCAGGATATATATATTCCCACATATGCTTAAATACTTAAATTTGTTTTTATTGTTGTTCAAGTACAGTTTTCTGCCTCTTCCCCCATCCCTCCCCACTACCCCAGCCCTCCCCACCTCCTTCCCCTGTTTCCACCCCACCTTGTTATTGTCCATGTGTCCTTTATAGTTGTTCTTACAAACCCTTCACCTTTTTCCCCCATTATCCCCTCCCCTTGAGTACTTAAATTTTTTAAATCATTTTGCTTTAAGCATTTTTGGGTTTTATTTCAAAGATATTCTAAAAATTATCTAAATTACCTGGATATCTGCCAGGAAATTTTAATGCTCAGATTACTTTTATGATCGTATTAGTGCCCAGTGATCACATAAAATGAAAATGTTTAGTATTGTTTAAGCATGTATGGCTACATTAGGTTGGTATATCCTGATGTCAAAATGGTAAGAGAACTCACACTCAACTCAACTGCAGAACTCACTAAATTATGTTACTTATAAGTATCTGAAATTTTTATTACTATACTTGGTTGCTTGTATATTGTCTTCCTCTCACTACTGGAATATAAGCTCCAGGACAGCAGTAATCTTGTCTGTCTGCTTTTTGCTGCATCCCAGAACCTAGAATAATGCCTGGAATATGAATGCTCAATATATTGAATGACCAGATGCAAAAGAGATCCTAATTTAGTACTATACTCCGGTGAAGAATGTATGCTAAGTATTGATCTTCAACTAACTGCATGACCTGAACCATATGCCCATCATGAATTACTGGTATGTGCAGTCATATCCATGTAGTCATAAAGTACTCCATCATCAAGTGGATCCTCATCCTACACTCCTCTATAAGGCCCAAATAATTAGCACTGACAGCTTTCTTGGACTCTGTGGAGTACCTTCTGACACACTGTCATAAATCTGTTGGTTTGTACCTATGTACCCATAAATTGTAAAGTGAGATTGTTCTCAGATACATGGCTCTTAATGATAATAGCTGCTCAAAGTGGACAGATGTGGCATCTTAGCTCCATTTAGGAGAAATGGGAAGATCAACAAAGCAGAGAAAGACACACATTGGGCAGATTTTTTTAAATTACAGTTTACATTCAATATTATTAAACAGGATATCTTCCTGTCTACTTTGCCTAGGATAGATAGCCTAAGGTCAGAATATACACTGATTCATAGGCAATGAATAATGGTGTGGTCAGAAAGTCAGGGATTTAAAAGGAACACAATTGATTAGAATAGCTGATGAAAAGACAGGATGAACTTTTTGCCAAATGAACTCAAAACTATAGCATATTCAAGTTTCATATAAATGCTAATCTAAAATTTTCCACTGCAGGAAAAAAATTGGCAATCAGGTTAATAAGATGGCTTTTCAGCAGCCCAATGCTAGTTGAAGGGAGGTATCACTTTCTCAGACAGGGTATACATAGTGAGGAAGATACCAAAGAGTGTAGAAAGTCTGCAGTTCTCCAAGTCCTCTAAAGTCAAGTATATATTGCCATCTCTTTTGTCAGTGTGCCAATCTTTTCCAAGTTGTTCTATATAAGAAATAATGCAGGACAATGAATTCAACTACCATTTTAATTCAATTAATACAACCCATATTGGAATTTGATTCTTAGCTATCTCATTCCTACAGTTTCAGCCAGTCACAAAAACACTGAATTTCATTCTGCTCCTTGACCTGAGAAATTCAGGACTTCAGGTCTTAATTCTCTTGCTTTAAATTATCCATGCCATCAGAAGTAACCACATTATATAGGGATCTAATTGTTTCTCATGTTCTTTTCAGCATTTTATGACAATTTCCTCCAGATATTTGTCCTCAGTGGGTCCTTGGTCTTAGCCCACCACAAGCAATAAATTAATTGTTTTATAACTGCATACTCTGATCTGAAATATAAACAAATGTTTTCCAACCTATCTAGATAACCAGTTCCAAATAAGTCATTATCTTTATGTTCTGTTGTCTACAATCCACTCGTTAGTACTATTTTATATATTATCTTGTGTTCTTTGGTTACAAATGATAGACATTAACTCATGCTAACTTGAGCAAAGAATTTATTGGAAGGATAAGGGATATTTCACAGAATCAAATAAAAAGCTGAACAATCAGCCCTGGCTGGTGTGGCTCAATGGATTGAATGGTAGTCTGAGAACCAAAAGGTCACCAATTCATTTCCTTGTCAGGGCACATGCCTGGGTTGCAGGCCAGGTTCTCAGTTGGGGGTGTATGAGAGGCAACCAATCAATGTATCTCTCATACACTGATGTTTCTCTCCCTCTCTTTCTACTTCCCTTCCCCTGTCTCTAAAAAGTAATAAAATCTTTCTTTAAAAAGCTGAACAAACTTGAGAGAGTGCAGGTAGAAGGGAAGTTCCCAACATCTAAACAATAGAATTTTTATGATGCTTTGCTATGAAACAATGTAATAATGTAAGACTAAAATCTGACTGAATTAATTTTTTAATGTTTTATTGTTTATGCTA
>JAPYXV010000803.1:0-14775 GCA_028533065.1 Trachops cirrhosus | reverse complement strand
GGAGCTGGTTCTTTGAAAAAATAAACAAAATCGACAAGCCTTTAAGCAGGCTCATCAAGAAAAAAGGAGAGAGGACCCAAATAAACACAATCAGAAGTAAAAGAGGGGAGATTATAAGTAATACCACAGAAATACAAAGGATAGTAAGAAATTACTATGAAGAACTGTATGCCAAGAAATTTGAAAACCTAGGTGAAATATATAAATTTCTAGAAAAATATAATCTTCCAAAACTCAGTGAAGAAGAAGTAGAAAGCCTGAACAGACTAATAACAGCTGATAAAATTGAAGCAGTAATCAAAAAACTCCCAACACACAAAAGCCCTGGACTAGATGGTTTCACAGGAGAATTCTACAAAGCATTTCAGGAAGAGCTAATCCCTATCCTCCACAGAATATTCCAAAAAACCCAAGAAGATGAAAGACCCCCAAACTCTTTTTATGAAGCCAGCATCATCCTAATCCCTAAACCAGACAAAGACACAATGAAGAAAGAAAACTTCAGGCCAATATCGCTGATAAACATAGACGCTAAAATCCTCAACAAAATATTGTCAAACCACATCCAGTAATACATTAAAAAGATCATACACCATGACCAAGTGGGATTCATCCCAGGGATGCAAGGATGGTACAATATTCACAAATCAGTAAATGTAATACATCACATAATCAAAAACAAAGACAAAAATCACATTATCATATCCATAGATGAAGAAAAAGCATTTGATAAGGTACAGCACCCATTTATGATAAAAAAGCAATCAGCAAAATGGGAATACAGGGAGCATTCCTCAACATAATAAAGGCCATATATGAGAGACCTACAGCCAACATCATACTCAATAGGCAAAACTAAAAACTTTCCCACTAAGATCAGGTACAAGACAAGGTTGTCACACACTTTCACCACTTCTATTCAACACAGTATTGGAAGTCCTAGCCAAAGCAATCAGACAAGAAAAGGAAATAAAAGGCATCGAAATTGCAAAAGAGGAAACAAAACTGTCGTTGTTTGCAGATGACATGATAGTGTATATACAAAATCCTATAGACTCCACCAAAAAACTACTAGACCTAATAAATGAATTTGGCGAAACAGTGGGAGACAAAGTCAATATTCAAAAATGAAAGGCATTTTTGTATACCAACAATGAAATGTCAGAATCAGAAATCAGGAAAAAATCCAATTTGATATAGGAAAAAGAAAAAGAAAATACCTAGGAATAAACCTAACCAAGGAAGTAAAAGACCTGTACTCAGAAAACTACATAACAGTGAAGAAAGAAATCAAGAAAGACACAAACAAATGGAAACATATACGTGTTCATGGATTGGAAGAATTAACATCACCAAAATGCCCATACTACACAAAACAATTTATAGATTCAATGCAATACCTATTCAAGTACCAATGGCATATTTCACAGATATAAACAAAAACTTCAAAAATTTATATGGAACCATAAATGACCCTGAATAGCTGCAGCAATTTTGAAAAAGAACAAACTGGGACGGATCACAATACCTGATATCAAACTGTATTACAAGGCCACTGTAATCAAAACAGCCTGGTACTGGCATAAGAAAAGACACATGGACCAATGGAGCAAAACAGAGAACACAGAAATAAACCCAAGTCTCTATCATGAACTGATATTCAACTATGGGGGCAGAAGCATAAAATGGAGCAAAAATAGCCTCTTCATTAAATGGTGTTGGGAGATCTGGACAGCTACATGCAAAAATAATGAAACCTAATCACCAACTTCCACCATACACAAAAATAAATTCAAGGTGGATAAAAGACTTAAATATAAGTCATGATACCATAAAAGTTCTTCAGGAGAACATAGTCAGGAAAATCTCAGATATTCCACACAGCAATATTTTCACTGATATGTGCTCTAGAGAAAGGAACATAAAGGGAAGAATAAACAAATGGGATCTCATCAAAATAAAAAACTTCTGCACAGCTAATGAAAACAGCATTAAAATGAAAAGGGAACCAACTATATGAGAATACATATTTACCAATGACACCTCAGACAATGGTTTGATCTCCAAAATATATAATGAATTCACATGACTCCACTCTAAGAAGACAAGAAACCCAATTAAAAAATGGGCAAAGGACTTGAACAGACACTTCTCCAAGGAGGACATACAGAAGGTCCAGAGACATAAGAAAAGATGCTCAGTATCACTACCTATCAGAGAGATGCAAATTAAAACCACAAAGAGATACCACTTCACACTGGTCAGAATGGCCATCATAAACAAAGCAACAAACAACAAGTGTTGGAGAGGTTGTGGAGAAAAGGGAACCCTAGTGCACTGTTGGTGGGATTGAAGACTGGTGCAGCCACTATAGAAAACAGTATGAAATTTCCTCAGAAAACTAAAAATGGAGCTGCCTTTTGACCCAGCAATTCCACTGCTAGGATTATATCCTAAGAATCCTGAAACACCAGTTCATAAGAACCTATGCACCCCAATGTTCATAGCAGCACAATTTACAATAGCCAAGTACTGGAAGCAACCTAAGTGCCCATCAGTAAATGAATGGATCAAAAAACTATGGTACATTTCCACAGTGGAATTCTATGCAGTAGAAAGAAAGAAGGAGCTCCTACCCTTTGTAACAGCATGGATGGAACTGGAAAGCATTATGCTAAGTGAAATAAATCAGGCAGTTAAAGACAAATACCATATGATCTCACCTTTAACAGGAACTTAATCAACAATACAAACAAGCAAGCAAAATATAACCAAAAGTATTGAAGTTAAGAAAAAACTGACAGTAACCAGAGGGGAGAGGGGAAGGGGGAGGGAATAATGGTGGGGAAAGGGTGAAGGGTTTAAGGAACAACTATGAAGGACACAGGGACAAAAACAAGGTGGGGTGGAAATGGGGGGGAAGGTGGGGTGGCTGGTTGGGGGAGAGAGGGGGAAGGCAGGAAATTGTACCTAAACAACAATAAAATTCAAAAGTAAAATTTCAAACAAGGGAAAGACTGACAATAATGCAATCATAGAATGTGACTTTAACACCCCAGTAACACCAATGAATAGATTTTCCAGACAGATAATCAACAATGAAACTGTGGCCTTAGATGAAACACTGGTTCAGATTAATTTAATTGATATCTTCAGAGCATTTCATCCCAAAGCAACAGAATATACATTCTTTTTAAGTGCACATGGAACATTCCCTAGGATAGACCACATGTTAGGACACAAAACAAGTCTCAATAAATTTAAGAAGATTGAACTTATATTAAGTATTTTCTCTGACCATACTGGTATAAAACTAGAAATCAACCACAAGAGAAAAAAGTGAATAACAAACAAAGACATTGAGGCTAAATATCATGTTACTAGCTCTTGGTGTGGCTCAGTTGGTTGGAGCATCATCCTGTAACCTAAAGTTGAGGGTTTGATTCTTGATCAGAGCACATAATCTAGGTTGCAAGTTTCATGCCCAGTTTGGGTGCATACAATCCTCAGTTCAGTAATGTAGAGGAGACAACCAATCTATGTTTCTCACTTACATCAATGTTTCTCTCTCTCCCTTCCTCTGTCTCTAAAAGAAATGGAAAAAGAATGCCCTCAGGTGAGGATTTAAATTTTTTTTAAATAAGATGTTACTAAACAATAATAGGTTAACAATTAGATGAAGAAAGACTTCAAAAGATACCTTGAAAGAAAGGAAAATGAAAACGCAATAACCCCAAATCCATGAAACACAGTGAAAGCAGTCCTAAGAGGGACACTCAGAGCATTATAGGCCGACCTCAAGAAACAAGAAAAATCTCTAATAAATAATCACACTTTATCTCTTTAATCACACTATTTCTCTTTAAGAAAAGAGAAATAGAACAACAACACACACAATGAAAAACAGCAAAGCCCAAAGCAAGTAGAAGAAAAAATAATAAAGACCAGAGCAGAAATAAACAAAATAATGTCTAAAAGTAAAACAATACCAAGACCAATGAAACTAACATTTGGTCTTTGAAAAGATTAACAATATCGAAAAACCTTTATCCAAACTTGTCAATGAAAAAAGAGAGAGAACCAAAATAAATAAAATCAGAAGTGAAAGAGGAGAAGCACAATCGAACCCAGTGAAATACAAAAGACTGTAAGAAAATATTATGAACAACTACATGCCATCAATTTGGACAATCTGGAAGAAATAAATTCCTAGAAACATAAAATCTTCCAAAACTGAATCAAGAAGAATCAGAAAATCTGAATAAAGAGATTACAAGTAGTGAAATTGAAACAATAATAAGAAAAAAAACTTCAACAAACAAAAATGCTGGATCAGATAGCTTCACAAGTGAATTTTACCAAACATTTAAAAAAGAATTAACACCTATCCTCAAACTATTCCAAAAAATTCAAGAGAAGGGAAGCCTCTCAAGCTCATTTTATGAGCCTTGCATTATCCTAATTCCAAAATTAGATAAAGACACTACAAAAGATGAAAATTATAGACCAATATCCCTGATGAACATAGATGCTAAAATATGCAACAAAATATTAGCAAACCAGATGCACCAATACATTAAAAGGATCATACAGTATGATCAAGTGGGATTTATTACAGAGATACAAGGTTTGTACAATATTTGCAAATCAATAAATGTGATTAATCACATCAACAAAATGAATAATAAAAATCACATGATCATATCAATAGATGCCAAAAAGTATTTAATAAAATCCAATATATATTTACAATAAAGAAAACTCTGAGAAAAGTGGGAATAGAAGGAACATACTTCAAAAATCAAGGCCATACATGACAAACCCACAGCCACCACTACAGTCAGTGGGCAAAAACTAAGTATTTCCCCTAAGATTAGGAAAAAGACAGGGATGCCCACTTTCACCACTCTTATTCAACGTAGTACTGAAAGTTCTAACCACATCAATCAGACAAGGAAACACTCAAATGCGAAAGGAAGAAGTAAAACTGTCACTATTTGCAGATAACGTACTGTATATAGAGAACAATATAATTCCACCTAAAAGCTATTAGAACTGATAAATGAATTCTGTAAAGTAGCAGGATACAAAATAAATATTCAGAAATTAAAATAAATATTTATACACCAATAGTGAACTATCAGAAAGGTAAACTAAAAATAAAATCCAATTTACAACACATAAAAAATCACCTAGGAATAAATTTAACCAAGTATATAAAAGAACTGTACTAGGAAGATTATAAAACACTAAAGAAAGAAATTGAAAAAAGATACAAATGAGTGGAAGCATATACTATGCTCATGAATAAGAAGAATTAACATCATTAAAATGTCCATACCACCCAAATCAATCTATAGATTTAATACAATTCCAATCAAGATACCAATGCCATATTTCATAGAACTAGAATAAATATTCCAAAACTTAAATGAAACCACAAAGTCCCAAGACCCAATAGTCACAGCAATCTTGAGAAAGAAGAATAAAGTTGGAGGAGTCATTCTATCTGATATCAATTGTATTACAAGGACATAGTAATCAAAAACAGCATGGTACTGGCATGGAAACATATAGATCAATGGAACAGAATAGAAAGTCCAGAAATAAACCCACTCCTTTATGGTCAATTAATATTTCACAAAAGAGGCAAGAACATACATTGAGGTAAGGATAGTCTACTCAATAAATTATGTTGGGGAAATTGGACAGATATATGTAAAAAAAATGAAATTAGACAACCTTCTTACACTATACACCACTCAAAATGGAGTAAAGTCTTAAATGTAGGACTCAAAGCCTTAAAAATTGTTGAAGAAAACATAGGCAGTAAAATCTCAAATACTCCTCTTAGCTCTATTTTTTCTGATATATGCCCTCAGGTAAGGAAACCAAAAGAAAAAATAAACAAATGGCACTACATCAAACTAAAAAGTTTTTGCATAGCAAAGGAAAACATCAACAAAATAAAAAGACAACCAAGTGAATGGGAGAACATATTCACCAATGATACATCTGATAAGCGATTATTCAAAATTTACAAGGAATTTATACAACTCAATGTGAAGAAAACAAATAATCCAATTACAAAATGGGCAAAGGACCTGAATAGATGCTTCTCTAAAGAGGACAAACAGCCCAGGCAGGTGTGGCTTAGTGGATTGAGTGCACTTGCCTGCAAACCAAAGGGTTGCCAATTTGATTCCCAGTCAGGGCACATACCTGGGTTGAAGGCCAGGTCCCCATGGGTGGGCATGCAACAGGCAACCACACATTAATGCATCTCTCCCTCTCTCCCTCTTTTCTTCCTCCCTTCCTCTCTCTCTAAAAATAAATAAATAAATAAATCTTTAAAAAATAAAAATAAAAAATATAAAAATAAAGAAGACATACAGTTGGCCAACATGCATATGAAAAGATGCTCAACATCATTAATTATTAGAGAAATGTAAATTAAAACCTCAATAAGATATCACCTCACATCTGTCAGAATGGCTATTATCTATCAGTCAACAAACGAGTGCTAGTAAGGAAGAAAGGAAAGGGAACCCTTGAGCACTGTCAGTGAAAATGCAGATTGGTGCAGCCACTTTGGAAAACAGAATGGAGTTTCCTCAGAAAATTAAAAATGAAAGTGCCTTATTACCTTATGCAGACACTGACCCTCAGTGTTCGCATCATTATGAATGCAATGAGACATTCACATGGACTACCGAGTCTGGTGGAGGAAAAGGGACAGCATGGCTTTTCTCTCAAGGGGAGAAAAAAGCCTTGGCCCTTGCCATGACCAGCCTTTACTGGGTTTCCCGGCACATTACAGGATGGTCCTCATTTACTGTGCACGGGTTGGGTTCACTTTAGGTGGTTACCTTTTATAGAAAACAAAGGAGCTAGTGCTGCTAATCACATCACAGAAGAGGGATATTTGCAAATGAAAAGGGAAAAGTGTTTGAACTGGTTACACTCATCCTTGGAAGGTTTAGCACAGATTTTAGGAAGTTACTTTGCAGTAAATGTCCTCAATTCAGGGTGAGGGAGTTTTAGCAAAAAGCAAGACTCATAGCAGCCTAGGTACATTGAAGGCCTGATTCCCCACAGGAGAACCTATCTGTGGGTTCTGTGCATCTCCCAGTGGGAGCTGGGTGCACACCACGCAAAATTGTCACCTACGATTACCCAACATTTCCACTCTGGGAATATATTCAAAGACATCACACTGACTGGTAAGGATATATGCAACCCTATGTTCATTGCAATATATTTATAATAGCCAAGATTTGGAAGCAGCTCAAGTACCCATCAGTAGATGAGTCGGTAAAATAAAATTGTGGTACATTTACACAATGGAATACTAATCATCTACAAAAAAGAAGAAAATCTTACCTTTTGCAACAGCATGGGTGGACCTGGACAGTATTATGCTAAGTAAAATAATCCAGTCAGAGAAAGACAAATATCATATGATTGTACTTATATGTGGAATCTAATGAACAAAATGAGCAAACAAACAAAATAAAAACAGACTCATAGATAGAGAGCAGGCTGACAGTTGTTAGAAGTGAGGGTGGTTGTGGGGCTAAGTGAAAATGGTGAAGGGATTAAGCAAAAAAAAAAACTCATAGACACAAACAATAGTATAGCAATTACCAGTGGGAAAGGGGGTGGGAAGGAGGTGGGAAAGAGTAAAGGGCGGATAAAGGATGATGAAAGGAGACTTGACTTTGGGTCATGAACACACAATACAGTATACAAATGATGTATTATAGAATTATACACCAGAAACCTATATAATTATATTAACCGATGTTACCCCAATATGTTAGGAAATAAAAATCAAGGTGCTCATTGATTTGATTTCTAGTGAGAACCCTCTTCTTGTTTCCAAAAAGCCACCTTCTCTTCATATCCTCACATGGAGGAAAAATTCCTTCTTTTCCTCTTCCTATAAGGAAATTAATCCTGTCATGGGACTCCACCCTCATGACCTCATCTAACCCTAATTACCTCCCAAAGGTCTCACCTCCTAACACCATCACATTGGGGGTTAAGGTTTCAACATATGGATTTTGAGGGGACCCAACCATTCAATCCATAACAACTTTTAACATGCTAAAATGGCTCAGTGAATAAAACATGTAGGTATAAATCAAAATGCATAAGAAATAGGTTTTCAATAAAAAAATAAAAATTGATTGATTTGTATATTCATTAAGATGAATACATTCTATTAGACAATACCAAGAATTATCCAAAATAGGGGACCTTGTCTAATAGGGAACCAATGGCATGCATAAGAAATAAAGACTAGGCTTCAACACACGATTACCGGTAAATCCTTCCTTCCAAAAACTTTCCAAGATATTTTTGATTAGATATTTACCTTTCTTTATGAGCTCAATGATTTCAATACACAAGTTCATGTCGTTTAGCAATTATTTAATTAGGATCTACTCCAATCTGAAAAAAATAAGTGTACAGTAAAATTTATACTATCATAATGAGTCCATGGAAACACATGTCTAAATGTGAGAAATAAATTATTTAAACTGCTTAATAGGTAAGAATTTTTAAAGCTATGTAAGCAGCAATTGAGTGGAATAGAAGCAAGATATAGGGTTTCCCTGCCTGAGCTTTTGAAGCCCCTGAACAAAGCACTTGTAGAAATTTCTCCAGAATGATTTCATGAATTTCAGCCAGTCATGCTAGCACATGTCTACTTTGCCATTTAGGATCTTGTACATCTTATGCATGATGCAAACTATCAGCTTCATATGATGATTGAGCATAAAATCTTCCTAGTTTATTCTTCAGTAAAAACTGAAATAAAGTCTAAAAATTACATTGTGTTGTTTTCCATACCAAAATAGCAGTCTTTCTTTTCACATGAGTGGTTCTTGGGTTTCTTTCTAATTTTATCTACATTTTCCAACCACTTGAGACAGAATCCTAATGCAAGTAAGCATCTTAACTGTCCAAGTGTGTAAATATGAGCTATTAAGATACATTATTTTCATTTTGTGTTTTATATTTTTTGAACTTTATAAACTTTGTTCTTGGCTTGGGGATTTCACTAAGATTCTAAAAATGAGCTACTTTGTAATTTATTTTTCCCTAAAATTAAAACACTTTATTGTCACCAAAATACTCCGTGTTTAGTCTCCACACTTCAATACCACAATATCTTTTCTCAAGGCCTGTATCTGCTCTTTTAAGAATCCTTAATTTAGGGTGGGCAGGCTGGAATGGGAATAAAGAATAGAAACTGTACTGAATAAACTAAAATAAAAAAATTTTAAAAAAAGAATCCTTAATACCAGCCAATAGATGACAAATTGGGAGGAAAGAAAGAGAATGCAGATAGAGAATGCAGTTCTAGTTATGTTATTAAATTTCATCTTTATTGTAACCCTAAAGAGAAGGTACTATTTTAACCATTTCACAGAGTGAAACTGTGACACATAAGCGTTCAGCAACTTGGCCAAGACCAAGCAGATAAGAAGTGGCAGAGCTCAAGTTCACACTGTAGAGGGGTTCAACCTTGGTGTCACTGGGCAACACTGGAAGAAGAAGAGTTGTCTTGGTCCACACATTAAATACATAGCAACACATAATCACCAAAAAAAATCTCATGATGTTTTAAGTAAATTTACAATGTTGTGCTCAACCACATTCATAGCCATCCTGGGATGCACAAGGCCCGCAGGACGCAAGTTGGACACCCCAAAGCCTACATCCAGTCCACTCCATCTTGCTTCTTTCAAGCACCTCTCATTGACCAACAATTTGAATAGTGGGTTGCATCAGCCAATCCATATAATACTGATTTGTGTGAGAGAAGAAAACAAAATACCTGACAAAGAGGGGACCCTCCCTTTTTAATTAGAAGCTTATTGGGGAACCAAATCAGCATCTGAAAGCTGCCAGATGAGGGAATGTTTCTGGATTTGGAAAGGTACTGTGGGCCTAGTCCTGCCCTAGGATTTGATGCTGCTAAACTTGATCTGAATTTCCTGAATTAATGCTGAAGACTCATTGGCCCAAAGTTCTTCCCAAACACTCTGTACTAGGAGTGTCCAACCTACAGTCTGCTAGGTCTAAGCAAAATTGTTTATAGGGCAGTCTAGATAAACATGTTTGTGTCACATGATAGCCTACCCTGTCACATTCCACTGGATAAAAGGACCTCCTTCTATGTTCCAGGCCCTTGCCTTTTGGTAGTGGTATGACATTAAACAAGACCTACATGGTTTCTTCCCATTGACACTCACAGTCTAAGAGAATATAGAGACAATTAGCACCAACTGCTATAAAAATACATGACTGAGAAATTTAACCTGCAGTGACCTAGTGCAAATGGATGAGCTATGACAATCTGTGCTGAGTATTTGCAATGTAATCCCCAATAAACCCACCTCTCAGCAATTTAGGAAAATGAACATCTAGGATTTCTTCTCCACAAGTCTCGATACCTAGACAGGTGCAATGGGGAATATGAAAATGAATGAGAACCCTCCAGAGGCTCACAATACTGTGGCAGAGACAAACTCACACACAGGTAAACCTAATGCAGGGTCTACTGAAACCTGAAGTATAATACTGATAGTAACAAATGTTACAGAAGGACGATGAAGGAAGAAATGAATGATGATGGTGGTGGGGAGTTGGGGGTGTTGATCTGGGATATGCTGTTGGGAGAGATATGTTTTGTGCAAGGCCTTACAGATAAAAAAAAATACCTTCTAAAAAGGAGTAAACTTTTTACATATGGAAAAATTGGCTTTCAGTTTTTCACTAAGATTTTAAATTATAAAGAAAACCAGTTTATTTTAGTGGCATTAACATTGTTATCACCACCCACTGGCTCTTATTTACAGACCAGGATAATAACTTCCCTTTCACAAAAGTCTGCTTGCTAATTACCAACAATATGCTTGGTAATAGGCTTTGGTTGACTTAAAATAGTGGTTTTCTTTTTATTTCTTGGAGATTTTTGTTTAAATAAAATTCTATTTGAAACAACAGAGCCCTTTCCCCAGGTTCTTCCTTACACCTCACCTCTCCCCACTGTAGTTCCCAAAGGGGTTTCTCCAAGCACAATTTTAAAACAACTAATATAAATAAAAACTTACTGCATAGCTAGATGCTCAGACACAAACACTAGCATTGCTTTAGATGTATATAGAAACATTACATTCTGCAAAGCTCATAACCTGATGCATTTCTAAAAACAGCATGTGTCACAGAAGGTGGCACATGGATGGTGGGTGTTACTTGTCTCAGGAAAAATAAGCTCTTCTTTGAATGCACATCTTGCAATCTGAGTAGGACTTCTTACTTTGCCCACGAGACTGAATTTTGAAATAATTATTGTCCTGATCGCCTCTACCCCACCCAAGTTGATTGCCAAGATTGGCCTACATTCAACCACTGAGGTAGCCTTTCCCTTTGAGCCCTTCCCTCAGAACAAAGGTCCAAGTTAGTTCTGACAGTGGAATTATTGTAAGTTCCAGTGAACATAGAAAAGAAATGCAGCCAATGGCAGTCATTACACGGAAGTGATATTAAGCATCTCTCTCAAAGCACACTAGTAGAAGTAAAAACAATTTCAAGAAGATTAAGTATGATCTTGCCTACAAAGATATCTTAGGGAAAAAAAGGCTGTCTCCTCAGGCCTTTGAAAGTGAGGACATGCAAATCAGTCCCTTTCAGCTGCTCAGAGCTCCACAAGGCCCTTTGTTCCATTGTCAAAAACAGTGGGGCTTGCCCTGGCCAGGAAGCTCAGTTGCCTGGAGCATTGTCAGGTATGAGCAGGGCACATACCTAGGTTCCAGGTTCGATTCCTGAGCAGGGTTTATACAGAAGGCAACTGATCACTGTTCCTCTCATATCAATATTTCTCTTTTTGTCTCTCCCTTTCTCTCTAAATCAATAAACATATCCTTAGGTGAGGGTTAAAAAAAACAGTGGGGCTGCAAGTAACAGTTCATTCCTCTTTTCTTCTCTAAAAGTATTTTATTTTACATTTACTGAGAATTTACTGTGCATGTATGAATATCCTTGTAGTTACTACTTCTGTCATATACATTTCTACCAGTTCTTTCCCCAATTTGATGACCACAGTGGCTCTTTCATGGCTTCTTAGTCCATCTTTCTCCTCTCATTCCTGCTTCCTTTATTTTTCCTTTTCTTTAATTTCACTTCCTTTAGCCATTTCTAGAACTTTCTCCAATAAATTATTCTATGTTGCATCTCTGATCTTTCCCCTACATGTAAAAGAATGTTTTAGTCTGTCTTCTCCTTTTAAAAGTTCCTTTCAGTCTTTCACTTCCTCAACTCTGCCCACCCACACAATAGCTGGTAGCCTTCACCACTCTGTCCCATCTTTCTAAGACTTAATGAAACAAAGTTGGGTTTTTTTTTTTCACTTACTTCCACAGGTGTATTCCTAAGTCAGATTTCTACCCACACAGCTCCACTGAAAAGGCTCTCCCAAATTTCATCAATGGCACCCTGTCCTCAAACTCAATTTTCTATTTTAGTACTCACTGTCCTTAAGTTCTGCATGAGTTTACTCTCTCTTCTCCTTTAAGTCTGGAGAAGCCATATTCTCCTGGTTCTCCTCTCAGGGAACCTAGTCTCTGTGTACAGCATCTGACTCTTTTGCTAGACTAACCATGAATGTAGGTGTTCCTCAGACAGGTGTCTCGCTTTAGACATTATCCTTAAAAAACAACCCATTCAAATCATAACCTGACTATCTCTATCACAGAGGTGGCTCCTATATCAGGATTTTTCCACTACAAGGGAAATAAAACTGACTTAAGTAAAAGGAAATTTATTGGCTTGTGTAACAGAACATACACTTTAGGCACAATTTGATCTAGGGCTCCAAAAATGTCTCCAGGACTTGGTTTCTCTTTCTCCATATATCTTAGCTTCGTCTTATTATTAATCACTCCATTCTAGATTAGTCTCCCCTTGTAGTCTCTAAATAGCTATAAGTATCTCCCAGCTCACGGTTCCAGGATAAATCTAAGGAATATAATCTGAACTATCCAAATGAAATGTTTCCTTGTCCAATGTTCCACTTACTCTCAAATCTTACCTTACAATTCCCCACTCATTTGTCCTCTCTTCAATGTTTTTAAGGTATCATTTTAAAAATATTTTATCCAGTATAACTTATTATTTTCATAAAAACTAGCCGACCATTACTGGAAATAAAATTGCCCTTATCAATTTAAAATTTGGAGAGGGTTGGCAGTAGTTAGATTTAATCTTTATTGTATTTTTTCCATTACCATTTAGTCTCCTTACAACACCATCTCCCCAGCAATCACCACACTGTTTTCTAACTATTGATTCACAGTTCATATTTTTCCATTGTAGACTAATTTGAAGATAGGAATCTTATCTTCTTTAACTTTGCATTTTCCATAGTACTTGAAATAAAGTATTTCATATATTAAATCTGCAATGAATAACAGTTTAAATAAAAATAAACTAATGTGAACATTCTAATTAGTTCAAGGTTACTGTTCCAGTTTAGAAAACCTGAGGAAATTTTCAGATTCTCAACAGCAGCAGGAAATTAAACAATAGCCAAAAATATATCATATTTATATCATATCAGACTTTGATTGTTAGCTGCACTCTCCATAAGACAGAGAATTTTGGCATTTGGATAGAATGTAACTGAGGGATACTTCCGGCCAAGATGGAAGCATAGATAGACGCACTGTGCCTCCTTGCACAACCAAGATAGGCACAACAACAATTTAGAAACAAAATAACCACCAGAACTGACAGAAAATTGAACTGTATGGAAGTCGGACACCCAAGGAGTTAAAATTAGACGTGTTCATCCAGACCAGTAGGAGGGGTGCAGTCAGACCGGGCAAGGGATGCAGAGTGGAGAGCAGAGCAACTGGGGCAGCTCACAGAACCGCAGTGGGCAGACCCTGGGCGCACAAGTGGCAGCTGGTGGGCCCCAGCCCGGGGGTGGTGAATGGCAGACCTGGTGAGGCAGTGATTGTGAAGCAAGGCACTGCGTGCAGCTCAGGGTCCCAGTGCCAGGAAATAGAGCTTTGGGGCACTGATTGAAAAGAAAGGTCCTGCGGGGTGCACAGGCCTACCCACAAGGAAATTGGCACCAGAGGGGCCCAGTTGGCTTGTGAGAACCGGCAGAAGGGTCTGAGTTACTACAGAGAGCAGAGCAAGCGCCATTGTTCCTTCTCGGACTCCGCCCCCAAATACGGTGTCACAACCCAGCACCTGGGGTGCCCCACCCTGGTTAGCACCTAAGACTCCGCCCCTCACTACAGGTGCCCAACAAGACCAAAAAGAAACACAACAAAGAGATGGCTCAAACAGAAGATCAATTGAAAGCCCCAGAACCCATCCTTTTAAGTGACCAAGAGATAGCCAACCTATCAGATGCACATTTCAAAGCACTAGTGATCAGGATGCTCACAGAATTGGTTGATTTTGGTCACAAACTAGATGAAAAAATGAAGGCTACGATAAGTGAAATGAGGAAAAATGCACAGGGAACCAATAGTGATGGAATGAAAGATGGGTCTCACATCAATGGAGTGCACCAAAAGGAAGAAAAAAATATACAACTAGAAAAGAATGAAGAAATAAGAATTCAAAAAAATGAGGAGAGGCTAAGGAACCTCTGGGACATCTTTAAACATTCCAACATCCAAATTATAGGGGTACCAGAAGGGGAAGAGGAAGAGCAACAAGTGGAAAACTTATTTGAACAAATAA
>JAPYXV010000802.1:0-14776 GCA_028533065.1 Trachops cirrhosus | reverse complement strand
GCACCTAGGTTGTTTCCAGCTCTTAGCTATTGTAAATTGTGCTGCTCTGAACATTGGGGTTCATAGGTTCTTTTGGATTGGTGTTTCATGGTTCTTAGGATATAGTCCCAGCAGTGGAATTGCTGGGTCAAAAGGCAGATCCATTTTTATTTTTCTGAGGAAGTTCCATTCTGTTTTCCATAGTGGTTGTACCAGTCTGCAATCCCACCAACAGTGCACTAAGTAGATTCCTAGAAGTAGACACATGGGGTCAAAGATTATGTGCAAAATTTCCCTTATGAAATCTACACATTTACACATTCTATTGGTATATAAGGAGTTATCAATCTTATCATTTTGGCTTACCTGATGTGTGAAAATAATGTAGCAGTTTCTTGTTACTACTGTTTTCATATTTATTGCTATTTACTTTTCCTATGAATTGCCTATTTATACCATTTTCAAACTTTTCAAACTTTAATTATCTTTTTCTCCCTTGACTGGAAGAACACTGTCTAAAGCATATTTTAGACACTTTCCCCAGTCTGTAACTTTCCTTTTAAACAATTTCCTTTTACAATTTTTTGTCTCATAGAAGTTTTATATTTATGCATTAGAATTTAAGAAGCCCTAGGAAACTAATACAGACACTACTAGGGGAAAATATCCATGAACTGAAGAAAGACTTGATTCTTTTTTTTTAATCCTCATCTGAGAATATGTTTTTATGTGCCCTGACTGAGAATCAAACCTACATCATGGTATATGGGATAACACTCCAACCAACTGAGCAACCCAGCCAGGGTGAGGATCTTACCTAATTTGGGAGGAAGTTTACTGATACCAATGTTTGTCATTATTGAGATACTTCAGTTAAAATGAAGACAAGCAAAAGAAGAAAATAGTGGGGTAAATTATTATCAAACTCCTAGACAGAAAAATATAATGACATAGGCCAAACTAACTAAACAGATCTAGCTGAAGATAGGAAATAATGAGGAAGAAAACATAGCACATAAAAAATAGCAGATATGTATTATTGAAACTAAAGTCATCAAGTTAATCTTATAAAAGATTATTACATTGGGCAGCAAAAATATCTAATGATATGCTATTTACAGAAGATATATCTAAAACAAAAATATAAAAGGATGATGCAAATATACTGAGTAGATACTGAAAAAGCAAAACTAGAAGTGGTACTCAGAGTCAAAGTAAAGTGGAATGTGTCTACCACCACACCACACTGAACACACCTAATCTCATCTGATCTCAGAAGTAAAATGGAATGTGTTTTGTTGATTAAATCCCCATAAGGTGCAACCATCATGAATCTTTATGCATCTAATGACTCAGCATGGAAATATAAACAGAAAAACAAAACAGTGAAAACATAGAGAGAAGTGTATAATCTATATTAACAGGGAGAAGTTTGAACAAAATTTTCTAATAAATGAAATAATCAAGAAAAATATAGGAATAAAAGTCTCCCTAATCACAATTTAATAAATGCATATGAAAATTAACAAATAATTCATCTTTTCCCAGCATGAGTTCAAACTTCTATAAACACAATAGGTAAAAAAAAAACCTTATTAAATTTTTTAAGAGATTTATATAGACTATATATGGTAAAGTAGAATTACTACAATCATCTTGACAATATTGTGAACCAATAAAACTCAGTAGAATAGGAATAGAATGAAGCTTGCTTGACCCGATAAGGAAATTTACTAGAGACATACAAAGATATACTTAATGATAAAATTTTGAAAACACATTCACTAAAATCAGTCAAATTTCTAAGCCAGTGAAATAAGGCAAGAAAAAGAAGAAAGGCAGCAACGGTGGGGTGGGGTGGGGGCAGTAACACTGCCATTTGCAGACGTCACGGTTGTGAACGCCAACAGCAAAAATCCAGCAGTCCAAAGAAAAAACTGCCCATCTCTACTGGAGGTCAGGAAAGTGACTGCACACACAATAAGTAAAGTAATTGTCTTTCCTCAATACCAACAAGACATAACTTAAAAATATGATTTTATAAAGTTTCTACAACTAGAGCATTAAAATTTACAAAATAACCAGTAAGAAACCCCCAAACTGAAGTACTCATATGAAAAAATTTACTATGTGGTATAAAAACTACCTGAATAAATATATTATGAACTTTGAGAGGAAAAACAATATGAGGGTTTCCCAAAATCATCTGGTTAGCATAATCCCAATGAAAACCCTCATATATTTCTTTTAAAAAAGAGAACTTGTCAAGCTTAAAGTTCATCTGGGAAAATAAGTGATCAAAAATATTCAAGCTCTATCTGAAATGGTTTTTGTAGTATAATATGTTAAAACGTTCCAAAGCGACAGCAATTAAAACTGTTATATTGATGCAGGAATGGACACAAATTAATACTGCAGAATTTAGATTCCTGAAACAGACCCATGTATACTTACGGGAATCTAATACACATATACTCTTTTTAATGGAGGGACTGTATTACTGGAAAAAGGAGCCTAACTGAATCAATTCTATAGAAGAATCACTATTACAACGTCCCTATGGAGATGCTTTCCTGATATCTTGCCTTGGCAACCATGCCTGCAATCTACTCAGCTTCTCTGAAGTGAAGATGAGACTCCTGCCATCGTTTTTTTCCTAGGTATCTCCATACAGTTGTATGGTCACTCCAGACGTAGCGATGCTCATCATGGGCTTCTTGATGTTAGTTGTCGCTCATCAGTATCTAGCTTCTTGATGATCTTAACTTTCCACTTTCTTGGTTACATCCTGGAAAACAACCCCAGCCTCTTAGAAATGTCCACATCAAGACCCATTATAACACTATTATTGTGCTATATGAAATATATCTGATAGTGTTATTTCTATTCATTTAATTACCCATTATTCGACAAACTGTTCTCCAGTACACAAAATAAATGAGAAAGAGGTCAGAGCATCTTTGAAATGACACATGCTGCAGAAAATATGCATCCCATAGTTAGCTGAGTAGCAGATTCTCCTGCTGAAATCTATAGTATGGTTACACTTATTAGCTGAGAACTGTTTTATACAGTTGACCGCAGTACATAGCAGTTCCCATTGGCTGAGAGCTCACAACACTAAAGGTTGAAGAAGAAATATACATAGAGAATTAATTCTGCCAAAGTGGCATTAAACTAAATATGCATATATTTGATAAAATTGATATGTCACTATAAAAATAATGCTCTGATCATTCAATGACGCTAGACAACTATTGATTGGAAGACTAGTTTTTTCTTATCCTTAAATGATGCACAAAAGTACATTCAAGAAGTAATGGTTATAAAGAACAGAACTCTATAGCATTGGATGGAAATGTGGAATAACTTTGCTACTCTTGTAACAGAAAAGGCCTTGTTAAGATGGATGTAAAACTCAGAGTTCATAAAAGATAAGATAGAGACATTGTTTCTGGGATTCTACAGGCAGGAAATGGGCTGATGGTGCTCCTCAACTGCAAACTTGTGCAACCCCATTCAAGAAAAAAGAAAGAATGACTCCAAGGGCAGAATTGCCCTTGGCGCAAATATAGGTGGGGACACTGAGGCTCCTGTGTGAGTGAGCCCAGAAGCTGAAGGAACCCCTGATGCAGGACCAGAGACTAGAGTCCTGGACCCAGATGGTGAAGTGTCAAGATGCAGAGGATTATTCTCAGCCTTAAAATCTAGTGAAATTTGTCCTACTGGATGTCAAATTTGCTTGGGAAGGACAACCCCTTTATTCCTTCCAATATCTTCTTTTTAGAATGAAAGTGTATATCCCATACCTGTCCCACCATTGAATTTCTGAGAGCAGATAATTCATTTTCTATGTTTACAAGACTGTAGATAGGAAT
The DNA here is from genome assembly GCA_028533065.1 of Trachops cirrhosus. Classification (NCBI taxonomy): domain Eukaryota; kingdom Metazoa; phylum Chordata; class Mammalia; order Chiroptera; family Phyllostomidae; genus Trachops; species Trachops cirrhosus. The sequence goes on along the minus strand of JAPYXV010000802.1, from coordinate 10,919 downwards.
GAGTTTTGCCTCAGGATGGTTCGTACCCAGCCTCATTCATACCTAATTTAGATGATGAGATTTAGGAATTCGAACTGATGATACTTAGATGACATTTTTGGATTTAGAGTCTATGTGGTAATGGGCTGAGATTCTTAGAGGTATTGGGATGAGGTGAATCTGTTTGTATGTGGACCATATGTGCATTTGGGAAGGTTTAAAGGAAAGACTGTGGTGAGTTGATTAGAGACCCCTCAGTGCTATTTCCATGTCATAACCCACAGAACCAGTGAATGTGACCTTATTTAGATAAAGCATATTTACAGATGTAATTCAACTTAGGATTTCTGGATGAAATCATGCTGGATTTAGGGTGGGCCTTAAATACCGCAACAGGTGCTTTTATAAGTGAAAAGCAGAGGGAGATTTCAGAGCTATACAGAGGAGAGGTGGTATGAAGATGGAGGCAGAGATAAGAAGAGGGGGTGGTGGGTCGGTGAGCCAAGGAATGCCAGCACCCACCAGAAGCTAGGAGAAAGGCATGGAACGGATCCTGCCTCAGAGTCAGAGGAAGCAACCTTGCAGACACTTTGATTTGCACTTTTGGCCTCCAGAACTGTGAAAGGATAAGTTCCTGTTGTTTTAAGCCACCAATTTGGGATGATTTATTACTGGAGCCCTAAGAAACAAATACCGGTTTTAGTACCAGGAATTGGGATGCTGCTGTTACAAATATCTAAACATGTAGAAGTGGTTTTGGAATTAGGTAATGAGTGGAGGCTGGAAGAATTTGCAGATGCGTGATAGCAGAAGCCTAGATTTCTTTGAAGAGACTGTTAGTAGAAATACAGATATTAAAGAAAATTCTTGTGAGAGCTGAGAGGGAAATAAAGAGGATGGTGGACATTACTTCTCTCATTTTAGAGAATACATTATCTTCATGAACAAATTGTTCATGAACATTAAAAGTTCTCCTGACATCAAAAGGAAACAAGGAGATTTTATTGGAAACTGGAGGAAAGGCTATGCCTGTTATAAAGTGGCACAAAACTTGACTGAATTGTGTTCTGTTGGGTGGAAAGCAGAAATCCTAAGCGATGAGCGTAGGTATTTAACTACACAATGTTGAGCCCAGTGTTGAAGGTGTGGGCCTGGTTCATTCTTCCTATAGTAAAATGTAAGAGGAAAGAGGTAAACTGTGGAGAGAATAGACAAATAAAAGGAGCCAGCACTTGATGATTTGGCAGGTGCTCAGATTATCCAGATTGCAAAGGATACTAAAATTAGGAAATGTTTTGTTGGGAAGGTATGTTCTGAAAATAAGGTGGAGGATATGGCTGCACAACCTTTTATTGAAGAGATTAGGCATGCAATTCATGCATCTAATCTACTACCTTAGCAGAAGGCAGGACTAGAGATGGTGTTATCTAGAAGGATCAGTAAGGAACCCTCCTGTCTAAAGGTGGGAACCCTCATGACACACGTAAAGCAAAGGGGACAGAGACAGGATAATGAACAAATGCTGTCACATTATTTAGGAGCCCACTATTCGACCCACTATACTGCTTCTTTCCCTCTGTCTTTCTTGGGGATCTCTTATTAGAAGTGTATTTCATCTCTGGATATATCTTACTTATAACTTTTCTCATATTTTTCATCTTTTTTACTCTTTGTCACCAGGTTCTCGTAGAATTCTTTAATGTGAACTTCTGGTATAATCAGTCTTTGATTGTATTAATTCTATTTTTCATTTCACCTATTGAATTTCCTTCCACTATCAGCTACCATGCTTTTAATTTCCAAATACTCCATTTCTTTTTCATAACAGTCTCTTTTGTATGTGTTGATATTATTGATATTATTTTTTATTTTGTGCTAAAAATATCTCAGTTCTTTTTGGATATGAATTATATATTTAACTTTTAATTATATTTGCCAGTGTTAATTGAGAATACACAATAATGGAGAAAAAGAAATAGAGCAGGTGAACTTTTCTCCATAGCTTGTGAATATTTTGACTTCTGGTGAAAGGATTTCCTAGATGTTGGATACTTACTTTCAAACCCGAAAGCCCATCTTAAAATTCTCTTATTTCACTTCTAAGAATTAAATGCACAAATTATACCCTGCAGCAAGATTCTGAAGTCCACTGGTCAAAAAGTGGGAGCCAGTCACAGCCATTTCACTGCTTTTTAACATGGTCATTAAATTAATTCAATTCAATGCATTGCTCACAGACCATTCCCTTTCTCTATATCAATGCATCTTTGATGAGTTTTCTGTAAATCTACCAGAAAACTTCCTTATTGGGAAGTCCTATGTTTTATCTTTGTGAACATCCATTTCTTGAGCCCTATAAAGACTTGTCAGCATTGGTTTCATATGCTTTGTACCACCTCGACATTGTCTACTTTCCTGATCTTTTGGTAGTTTCCTTTCAAGGGTAAGTATTTACCTATTGATAAATATTTTCTTATCATAATGCACTCTTCACTTGACTTTTTATAACACTACAATATGGAAGCTTTTCTCCCAACTCAATATCCAATCTCTTTTTCTCTCTCTTATTGTCTACACCATTCTTTGTAATGTTGACTTCTCTTATGAGATTAGTCTGGGTGGTCTGTAAGGATTGTGAATATTTCATATATTTTTTTGAATCTTTAAGATGCCTTATATAATACTTAATATATATTAAGCAGTCAGTTGTTATGCTTTGGTAGATTTTTAAAAATTGATATAAACCTTACCTGATGATGGGTAAACTTAGCGATAGCTAAGTAAGTATGGGCCTTAATGCCAACCTTAGGATTTAAAATTTTATTTAGAAAAGCAGTGAGGAGCTATGGCAACATTTTTAGCATATGTTCAGTAGGTGTCTGATGCAATAAAAGTAGTACTTTCTCAAGAGTCTGTAGCAGGGAGACCAAATGTGTCTAGGTGAGTTCCATTTTGAGAAATTAAGCCTACATTATATTATTTTAGATTTCTAGTAAACAAAGTAGCATTCATTGTCCTAATCCCCGATGCATAAAAGGGATGTTTACTGGAATTTAGCCTGAGTATAAATGTCTAAATGTAACACTGACAATATCTCTGATCAGATGACATGATTAATGATGTTTTCTTCAGAGTTGCTGCAGTTAGTGTTTATTAAGATGCTTCCCATCTCTTACTGCTATTTCAAAGATGCAGTCAGATGATTACACTCACAAGCACCTCACAAGAATCAGAAAAGATAAGGCTGTGATTGAATGGCTTTAAATAATACATTTTACGCAGATTTAATTATTATGCAACTAGTGACTTTCTTCGTCTTCGTTTTTGTACTTGACATTCCGTATCTTTCTTTTCTAGGGAAACCATTATTTTCTTCACCCTGATTTCATTGTAGATGCTATGTGCCAACAGGCATAATTCATTGCTTATAGCTAGGGAAGGGAACCTCCCTTTCACAACATTGAAGAGTCTCTGGTTGTCAGATAGGCAATGAGTAGTGTCTGCGTCACAGACTTAAAATCGTGCTTTTCTTCTTCCTTCTTAACAACCACATCTTTCGCTTAATAGCCTACAGCTTAAGAGAGGAATAGAAGCTCCAGCCCAGTGAAGGCCTCCAGGAATGACATCTTATGCAGGGGGACAACAAGGGTGAAGGCTTTGAGGAGAGAACATGCACTTGTTACAGCAGCAGGAAGACTAGTGTGGCTGGAGTGGAGTGAGTGAGAGGAAAAGCAGAATGAGATTAAGTCAGCAACTTGGGCAGAGCCGGCAGAGGTAGGTAGGCTATCACATGCTGTGAATTTCTCTGGTCACCAGTCACCATCAGATCGGTCTGTTGTTTGCCCCTGGCTCGTACTCAAATCTCTACTAGAAAGATTATGTCTTAAAGTACTACTGCTTAATAAGTTAATAAAGTCCTTCACAGGGACTTTCTGAATATAAAGGCAACTCAAATGTTCCCAAACCTGCCAGATCATAAAATTCCCGGCCTCCCACTCTCTTGACATCCTGAATCTCCATATAAGAGGCCCAAGAAACAATACTTTAAAATAATTACCCTAGCTGATTCTTATGATCAAGCCAGTTTAGGAAACACTAAACCCCAAAAGTGAGATTAACAGAAAGAATTTTGAGTGTGGAAGACAGTTTTACATGCTACTTTATTAATATTTTTGGCAGCTCTAGCCAACACACAGTAAATGTGCTGCCATTTTCTTCTCTTATGACCATGGACTTGGTTGCTAACAGATCCCAAGGCTACTTCCGCTAACTCTAGTCCTGACCTCAGATTTCTTCTCCATGTGGAGATCCAGGCAGCCACTACCAACTGATAAGACAACTGATAAGAGATAAAACTTATATGCCATCTCTCTAGTAGGGTTATCCTTAGACCAGGGGGACTTGTCAGCTGATTTTTATTTTGAGCAATGTTGAATTATTACACAGGAAAATATATTTGTACTTGGGGGTTGATGTGTAGGGTTTACTTTGTTTTATTGAGTCAGCAATATACAGGGTGAGGCAAAAGTAGGTTAATAGTTACTCATATGTAAAATAATACAATAAATAATAATAATATTGAACATAAGAATAAACTGTGTTTTGTGTACTCACAACTGTAAACCCAGTTTTGCCCTACAATGTATATTGATGTAAACTTAATAGCTGCACTACTATCTGAAAAAAATGGATTTCAAAATTTCTTTCACAAAAGTTTATGCATGTAGACATTTCTAAAGCATAGGGCATTGAAACATGAGCTGTAGAATTAGAAAGGTCTTAATTTTAATGCTGGCTGGACTGCTTACCAGTTGTGTTACCACCCAGTTAATATATGTCTTTGAATCTCTGATTCCTCATTTCCATGATGGAGACAAAATATCTCATGCAATTGTTATGATTCAATATGAACATGTGTGAAAAACTAGAACAGGTTTGGTCACATAGTGTGTACATGAAATAAAGCCTAGATTTCCTCCTTTCCTTTGCTTGAAACAGAAATCTCCCTCTATTAATAGATCTGCTTATAAGACTTTTTTCTGTGTTCCTCTACTTGGTAACACAATTTGAATAGTATAATGTGGAAATTTGAAGAAATACTCTAAAATGTTATTTATTCAAAGTTTTGATGACTAGTGTATATTCAACCAAGCAAAATCCTCAATTAATCTTCTTTCCTTGTATGAGAGTATGCCCTAGGCTTATAAGGACACCATGGAATTATAGTTAAATGGGAATTAAATGGGATCCTCAACACAGTTAGTACAATGTACTGCATTCATACAGCCAAATGATGAGAAAATAAGTTCAAATTGGGGACTCATTTATAAAAATATACGTCCTAGAGTTAATAAAGGCTTGTCCAAAACTATACTTTATACTTTTCAGTAAAGAGTGATGACTGGGAGTCATGTACAATCTTTAATTATTGAAGTAATTTATGCCATGTGCGTTCTACCGCCCTGAGAAGTCAGGAAAGTTAAGCTAACTTAAAGGAAATAAATTTAAGAAGAGTTTATATCCAAGAAATGTTCTATGAATAATTAGAAATCTAAATGAATCAGAACAATTCACTCAATCCCTGAACAAGATAGTTATTCAACATTTTATTGAAGTTGAATATAAATGCCTCTCAAGTTTTCCCAACTTCTCTGCTTGGGCATATGTACTTCTTCAAATCATATATCATTAGGCTAAAGTTTTGAAAAGGTACATTACGGGCTCTTACTACCTGTGTTATCAGATCAGCTCCAAGGGTCAGTCATTATTTATGTCTCTTGTCTGTCCTTCCTCTGCTGCTCTCACAGGGATTTGCTGGTTTCTGAATGAATCCTAACAACAGCAGGATCAAAAGCTTTCACTCTGCAGCCTGGTGTAGGTTTAGAATTAGGTGCAGCAATGCAACAGCTATGCAACATGGTGGGCTCCCACATGGTCTCTTTTTCCCTTCTCCATCCACACAGTGCAGTCCAAGGTCTGCTACGTGAAGACCAAGCCTCGGGTCTCCTTGGCCATCCCTTGGGTTGGGACACTCTGACACTCTTCATGTTAGCCATTCGACTGGGATTTTCCTTTGGTTATCTTTCTTCTTTATGTTCTATCCCTCTGTACCCTGACTCCTGTTTGACCTGGGGCCCTGCACTGAGCCCCAGGTGATGACAAGGCCCAGGAGCCTGCTGGCTGGCAGTAGTGTCTGCCTCCTTCCATGAGAAGAGGCCTAGAATGGTTTCTCCCACACCTGCCATGTTCTCACGTCTGATGAGCTCTCTCACACCATCACCCAGATTTGTCATCACTTCTCTGCCCATTGAATCCACCCTGCTGATTCTGGCAGTTGCCAGTATCATGCTCAAGCATGCCTTTTGGATGCTCTGCTTTCAGAGCAACCATATGACCTCACTGGGGCTGCTCTCCCACTTCCCATGTTCTTTCCTCTCCCACGATGAGTGACCTGACCACCCATGTCTGCCTTGACCTCTGCTGAGGTACCATGTGCTTTCTAACAAGCCCCACCTGAGTTACTCCTACTTGTTCTCCTGCCACTAATCTTCACCTATACACTCTCGCCTTCATAATGCTGACAGACCTCTCATCAAAGGCATCCCTTTGATATTATCAGTTTGTTGCTCACAAGCCCTGTAATAGCTTCCTATTGCCTATTGCATTCAACTGATTACTCTTTTTCAGCTTTCAGGAACCTCCCAGGATCCATCCAAATATCCCAATAGTTCCCAGGAGTCAAGTATGATGTGCTCAGTGGCCATGCTGTTTGTTCCACGAAAACAGCCTTCCATCCTCTTTTCTGAAGGTCCCAGTCCTAGTTATAGCTCAAGGACAAGCTCAAGGAGAAACCCCAACATACACTCTTTCCTGACCCCTCCAGCTCTTTGGTACATTGACCCCGTTTGTAACAATTTAGGACTTAATTCTTTCCTAGTTGCTTCGTAGATTTCATTAGGCCTGACTTTCCTAAGACATTTGGAAGAATTCTGTAAGAAGTGATCATTTTTGCTACAGTACTCCTATATCTCTTTGAGTGCTCAGGACCGTAACAGGAGGCACAAAATAGACTAGAAAATAAGGTGATTTGGTTTAAAAATTGCCCTTTACGCAAATCTTTTATTTCCTCTGACAACACAGTGGGATTCAGTTACGTGGTGCTTTCCTCTGTCAAAGCTACCTAAGCATCAGAGAGGATGGAAGGCGGCCCACCTGTGCAAAGCAGAAACAGGTGTAATAACTGTGGAAACCCGTCTGCAGGGGTAACTGGGAAGATGGTGTCTGACTGCGCTGAGTTCAAAGGCCTGGGAATAACTGTTTCCTGATGATTTCACTTGGAGAGAATTTCTGGATTATTTATTTCAAATGGCAGAAGACTGAGGAAAGGTAAAGATGATGAAGTATGCTCCCAGGAAGAAAGAGATAGAGAGAGAGGAGGGTGGGGGCGGGAAGTGAGGGCGAATGAATATAAAGGTTCTTTTTCTATGAACAAGCTAAGAATTTAATTAGAAAAGGCACTAGAGAAGAGTGATGCCAGAGACATTTACCTTGAATGCAAACAGTGGGGTGCTGATAAGTATTTAGTAAACTGTTCTCTGGAAAACAAAAGTTCTGAATTGTACTGTTTGCATATTTCCATAGAATAAATATTCTCCCTGCCAGATTCAAGCTCCCTCACTGAACATGGAACTGGGAAGAGTGTTCACGATCCAGTCCAGTGAGCTGGTAGAAGCCTGCTCCAGCACACCCTGGCACAGAAATTCAGGACAGTCCCTAGGAGAACTTTCTGAAATTAACTTGAGGACTTGTAAATTCTCTCATATTATTCAATCTCCAAGGGCATCAGGCAATGAACCCTTTATTGGAAACAGTGTTCTGGAAAGACTAGTCCTATTATTCAAATAGTCTTTGGAGGCAAGCAACTCAATGTTGCAAAATATGTAAACAGGTTTCCCATCCATTTTTCTCTTCTTGAAATAATCTGTTCTGTAACTAATATATTCTTTCCTATAGCAAATTTGAGCTGACTTTTAAAGTTTGCTCTGAGCCTGCTTGGTCCTAAGTACTATTCTAGGTAAAGGCATTAAAAAATCAGTGGCTTGGCTCCTGCCTGTCTCAGCATCTTAAGAAGTCTTTCCTAAGTACCTAAGAGTACCTAGAGATAGAGTACCTAAGATTCCTGTGAGAAGAAGCTGTTTCTTCACAACAGTAACCTGTCTTAGTGTGGGCGCTGTATCATGATGCCGTAGACTGGGAGGCTTAAACAACAAACACTTGCTTTTCATAGTTTTAGAGGCCAAGAAGTCCAAGATCAAGGTGCTGGTGACAGCATGCTTCCTGGTTTACAGTGTTTGTGCTGTATTCTCACAAAGTCTACTCTTCTCTTTATAAGGACATTAGTCTCATCATGAGAGTCCCACCCTTATGACCTACTCTAAGCCTAATTCGCTCTCCATATTACCGTCTAATACCATCACACTGAGGATTAGGGCTTCATTATATGGATTTTGACAGAGACACCAGCATTCAGTTCATAGCATAACCAGTTTCATATAACCAATAGAAACAGAGGATGATGTTCTGTGGCCAAGACTGGGGACAGGAAGGAGCTGAGGAAGGGTAAGCTAAAGCAGAAAGCCTGGTAGAGAGCTCAGTTTAACTGGAAAAAACCTTTCTTGCTCTTAGGCTAAATGGGACAACAATGTAAGTATGATAGTTTTAGGAAAATGGAGATAAGAAACCATTTAAGAACTAGTTGACTAAAAACTAAGTAACTGATCTAGCTAAAAGGCTACAGAAATACATTGATATAAGAGTGATCTATACAAAATAAGTTTAGACAACTTTGATTTATTTAAATGAATAAAAACAAAATGTTAATTTATGGACATAATTTGGTAGGCTAATTAGTCATGCAGTACAGCATTGCCCTTCGACAGTTTATTTCCATCAGCAGAATTAATCACCGCAGAGCAGATGTAGTAGGGACAATCCAAGGTTAAAACAAATGATACAAAATAATGAACTAGAGCACAAGATGATAACCTGGAGAAAGTAATGATTTATTATTCTGCCAGAGCCTTCTGTGGATTGTGCAGCCCCTTTATGCAAGCCTGTCTCCTTTTAACCAGATATCTCTGATTGTAGCGATCTTTTACTTTGCATTAATTTTATCTGCCTTTGAAGGTAATGTAACTGTGATAAGAGCCAATTAGTTTTGCACCATCGAGAAGCACAATGAAATGTGACTTAAGAAAACAAAGATAAAATTAACTGTCTAAACGAGACTACAAGGCAATCTCATCTTTGCTGTTTTCTTATAGGGCTGGAGCACCATAGGTTCAGCATCATAAACTGAAGGACAACTATAAGGATATTTGAGTTCGTTCAAAGACATGCTGTAATGAACACGATTCTTCCAGAGGAACATTAACTGGTAATTTAATGCTAACTTTCCACAGGACTTGAGATCTATATGTACTGATTACATTACAGACAAACACAAATGTCAGGGTAGCACTATGGGGAACCAAATCCCTTTTAAAATTTATGTTTGGGATTTTGATTATGAAATAAAATGAGCAAGAGGGTCTTCAGTTGAACATCATCTGGCTTTATTATGCCATTCTCGTTATTTCCCTGTTGCTTCAGTATACCCAGGAAAATTACAGTGCTTGAATTGCAGAGGCGTTGCAAAAAGGAAAAACTTCAGTGGAGGTAAACTTTTGCATGTCTTTTGTGTTTTCTAGCTTATGCTTCTGGTAACAAATGGATGCACATAATGGTTAAATAACACAAACTCATTACATTGTTCTAGTCTCATGTGTTCATCATAAAAACAACAAACTATTTTATTCTTCACAAGGGTTATTTTTGGAGGATTAGAGAATTAATAATGAGAGGTGTTTTTTTTTTTTAAATTTTTAAGTCAAGAAACTGGCACACACAGATCAATGGAACAGAATAAAGAACCCAGAAATAAATCCATGCCTATATGGTCAATTAATTTATGGCAAAGGAGGCAGGAATACAAGGTTTGTTCAGAAGGTATCCAGCCATGTAATAGGAAAAAATAGAGACATTTATTGAAAAAGATACAAGATGCAAGAAACATTGCACATAGGACAATGATGCCTCAGTCCCCTGCAGAATACACATCTTGGGACGTCACATAGTTCTCCCAATTGCCATCTGCTGCCCCATCATATTTTCCTGAATCTCATTGACTGTCTGAAATCTCTCCCCTTTCAATGATTTAAGTTTTGGGAAAAGCCGGAAGTCACAGGGTGCCAAATCTGGGCTGTATTGGGGCTGAGTCACCTGGGTGATTTGGTGTTTTGCAAAAATCTCTGCAGAAGACATGGTGCATGAGTGGGTGCACTGTTGTGATGAAGCTGCCAATCACCAGTTGCCCACAGCTGTGGCCTTCTGCATTATCCCAATAGTTTCTGCAAAGGAATGTTCAAGCTTAATGCAAAATTTGATGCAGATTCATTGCTCTGCTCGCTCAGCCATTTTTTTAATTGTTGTTCAAGTACAGTTTTCTGCCTTTTACTCCCATCCCAGCTCACCCCCCCAGCCCTCCCCACCGCCCTCCTGTTTCCACCCACCCCCTTGTTTTTGTCCATGTGTCCTTTATACTTGTTCCTGTAAACCCTTCCCCTTTTCCCCTGAAATTCCCTCCCTTCTCCCCTCTGGTCACTGTCAGCCCGTTCTCTATTTCAGTGTCTTTGGCTATACTTTGCTTGTTTGTTTGTTTTGTTGTTTAGGTTCCTGTTAAAGGTGAGATCATATGGTATTTGTCTTTCACCACCTGGCTTATTTTGCTTAGCATAATGCTTTCCAGTTCCATCCATGCTGTTGCAAAGGGTAGGAGCTCCTTCTTTCTTTCTGCTATTTAGGATTCAATTGTGTAAATGTACCATAGTTTTTTGACCTAT
>JAPYXV010000801.1:0-14777 GCA_028533065.1 Trachops cirrhosus | reverse complement strand
GGGGTTAGGACCCAAATAATCTGAATTTAGGAGGGGACACATTTTCATCGATAACAACCGCCATTCAGGAAAAAATTTTTATGAAAAAAAAAGAACCCCATGAAACAACTAGTATCACAGTTCAAGGATGTGACCTTAAAATTCAGAAGACACTGTAGCAAGGTCTAAGGAGTTGTAATGGTACAATGTTATAACTCAATTTATATACATGTTAGTAATTCAGTAGTTAGAAAAATAAAGAAAAATTAGAAATTTGTCATTAAAAATTAATGAAGATTAAAGACACAAATTTAAATTACTGTTATAAAGTTCATATAAGTAAGAATAAATATTGAAGAGTATTTTAGGAAGAAATTTAAAGTTTAATAAAGTATTTCTAAATTAAAATGCTTAAAACCTAAAAAGTTGGTGGCTAGGCAGCAATGAAAAGAAGTAATAAAAATGCGCTAAATGCCTTGTTTAAAATAGATTTGTCTCAAAGATTCTTTGTCACTTTTGACACTCTTGACACTAACTTGCTTCAGAAATATAGGCTAATGATAACCTTTGAAAAACATAAAGGTAATTATGTCACTTGTTCAGTTATTTTCATTTTTCCTACATAGGGGACGTTATATCCACCTCCCTGAAGGAAATCAAGTGTACGTGATGTAAAATGTCAAGAAATTTTACCAACAAAAGAAATGGTAAGAGGCAGCTTGCAAGAACGTACAAGACCAGAGAGGGTCTCGCACGCAGTGTTTGTGTAAGATAACGTGTAGTCCAAAAGGACAGTCATAGAGGGTACAGAGCTATACTGTTCAACACGGTAGCCCCTGGGTACTTGTGGGCATTTAACTTCAAAATCATTTAAATTAATTAAAATAAAAAATGAATTTCCTCACTCACACTAGCGACATTCTAGGGGATCGATAGCCCTGCGTGGCTAGTAGCTACTGCGTTGTGCAGCACAGGGAGAGAACATTTCTGTCCTCGCAGAGAATTCTCAGGTGCGGTGTTGTTCCGAAGAGTAAACTAATGGTGACAAAAGGTAAAATGCCCCTGTCAGAATCACCTTTGGAGCCTCGTCCTATTTCACAGATGGACCCACTTCGTCTTTCGAATGTTCTCCTGTTGGAAGAAAATAGTGAGGCAGATGTGAAAAAAACGCCTGCAGAGGAGTGTTTATTACAGTGTCACTTGCTGTACTGAAATATTTGAGACAACATTTTGTCCAGCATCGTGAGTGTTGGTTAAGTAAATAATGTATCCAATACTATTAGGCAAGCATTAACATTTGATTTAGACTTTTTAATTGAATGGAAAATATATAATGCATTGTAAAAAAGAAAACAATGGTGCTAAAATGGATGTGTCACATAATTTTGCATATGTATTTATACTCATAAAAAAGCTTGGAAGGATTTACTCTTAACATTTGTCTCTGAATACTGAGATTTTAAATTCTGTGTGTGTGTATCTGTTGGCTACTATTCTTCCCTTTCTTCTCAAGGATCAGGTTTTACTTGTGTGACAAGTTTATAAAATGTTATTGAAAGGAAACATGCAACAGACTGATGGCTGCAGGAGGGGAGGAGGGAGGGGGAATGGTGGAAGGAAGGGGGAGGGGCTAGTCAGAGAACATGTATGGACGATGCGTGCACAGGAGCAATGGAGGGGGCACTGACTCTGGCTAGAGGGGCGGGCTGGGTGGAGGGGGCCAAAAGGAAAAACATTGGGACAACTGCAATGGAATAAATAAAAAAAGATGATTTAAAAGACTGGTGCTTTATGTGTACTGGCACATACTTTATTTGGGAACTAAATATATATAGGGCTGACTCTTTGTTCCACATAAGAGATGCTCTTTTTAAAACATACAGTGAATACGTTCTTTTTTTTAATTGTTCAAATACAGTCATCTCCATTTTCTCCCCACCACTCTCCTCTACCCCTTCTGCCCCCACCTCCCACCCTCAATCCTACGCCCCTTTGGCTTTGCCCATGGAACCTTTATACATGGTCCTTGATGGTTTTCCCCTTCTCCCCCCCCATTACTCCCTCCCCCTCCCCTTGGTTACTGTTAGTGAATATTTTCATATGGACAGAGCTTCAATGACCCCAAAGTTCTATCAGCACCAATCTTAATTACATAAAAACAGAAAGGGACTCTGAGTGACTGTTTTAAGAAGAAAAGAAACTGAAAGGATGCTGGGTAGATCAGAGAACCTCTATGGCACTGGGAGGACATGCTGAGAGGCTCCAGAGCTGGAAGAGATCCAGAACAGCCCCTTGTGAGGACATCACTGAGATCTAGACAAGTGGCCCGCTTGGCTGACCCTGCGGCCGATGAGCTGGACACCACAGCAGCCATCAGTGCTCCTGGCTGAGGACTGCAGCTGCTGGAGAGGATACACTGCAGACCTTCATCCTGGATATCACTAGCTCTTGATGCAAAATCCAACGGATGGTATTGGGTCAGGGACCTGTGTTCTAGCTGCAAGCAGAGGCCAGAGGAGCAAGGACATAGCATTGTCAGCTTTTACAATGGGAGGTGTTTCTAGATCCTGGGCAGCTAGCTCCGGGGGTGGTGATGTCTCCCAGGTGTCAGTAAGGTAAACTATGACAGCACTTCCGTCACATCGTCTGCCTCCTTCCAGCTCCTTCAAGTGCCTGTAGCAATTGGGATTCGGATTTAATGGTAACAGCAGTTCACATGAATTGAACCATGAAATTATTGAGGGTTTGCCATATGTGTTAAAAACACTTTTCAACAACTGTGATTTGAATTTAATAGTAACAGTAGTTTGCAATTGTGATATGAATTTAACGGTAACAGTAGTTCATATGAATTGAACCATGAAATTATTGAGGGTTTGCTATATGTGTCAAAAACACTTTTTAAAGTGTTTTAACTGTAAGAACACATTTAATTTCTACAAACCACCATCTCAGATGGTTATTGCTAGTGTCCCCATATATTTAGCTACAGAGAAGTTATAAAATTGACCGGGGTCACAGAGCTAATGAGCCATATGATAATGATTTTAATCCAGGAAATTTGGTTGCAGAACTCACGCTCCAAACTCCATTGCTAGACTGTCTTCCATATCTCGAAGTAAGGTCTTTGTGGTGGCAGTGGTAAATGTATAAATATTTACTGTAAACTAGCTTCATTAGGTATCTTTCCACACCAGTAATAAAGAAGAGGGAAAAGCTATCATTTTGCCATCAGTGTAGCTGCTCTGGCTTCACTTGCTCACAGTGAGCCTGGGACATTTTTGTTTGTTTCTGTTTATCCCTTACATGAGGCTGATATGCATGCAAAATGTCAGATTATTTTTTTCCAGGAAAGAAAACATTTGTCAACTGTGGAACATTTCCTTTGCTGACATTATTTTGACTTTCCCTTCTTCCCATACCTATTTGAAAATGTTTTCATTTTTGGTATAAATACTGCATTTCTCAAGGTCACAAAAGAAATTTGGATGGACTAATAAATTAAATATCAGAAGATCTTTTAATGAAGGCAAAGAGCAACTGATTACTCGTTCCTTTAATTAAACGCATATGGAAATTACTCTTTTTTTCTCCAGAGTAACAGTTTACCACTTGTAGATGATATTTGCTTGAATTTTACAACTTCCCAAATTTTAAGAGAAGGCAAAACATACTAGTACTATCCCTTTTCAAGTAAGGGCACTGCAGTGCACTGATGAACTATGTAACTAGGGACAGTGGCTAAATTAGACAGCCAGTACAGATAGGCTGGTGGTTTTAGTACACAGAGATGGGTGACCCAGTCCATCCCCTTTGCTTTCTGTAAAGGTCAGCACACAGCTTGTGACTGAGACAACGGTTTTGAAGACTGTCTATCCATGTCACCTCACATTAGAGTAGTATAGTGATGATTATTACTTATCAAATTATTTGAAGTTTTAATAATGTCCTCCAAACAATGAAATCAATAGACTCTTCTTTCCCAATCATTAAAAATAAGTCGAATGAGTCTATATATTTATTAAATGCTCATTTAAATCTCAATAGCATTGCCTGTTTACTTTTATGGCATCACTAATATAACAAGTCATGCCTTTCCTGTCAGCATCTTTCAAGAACAAGTGACTTTCCATCAGACTTTTGACTTGTCAATTTGTGCAAATTGACGATGCAACTGCTCCAAAGCATGTTAACAAATCAGTCTTTTCCCATCCAGCTGCAGTTTCTTTAGCTGTGATTGTCATATCTTCAACAAAAGCATAAATGCATGGATTTCCTGACTAGCCAAGAAGTAGATAGACAAGGTTGAAGTATATTTATAGAATATTCTACTGGAGGTAATCACTTGGGACTTTATAAAATTACACAGAGGGCTACTTCTCAGGTACAGGACAACTATTACCAATGCATTGCCTGGGGGTCATGTATAGATTATATTGAGCTAAAGAAATCTATTTTGTCTTGCCAGATTTTCTGTCAGGTATTGATGCTCCAACTAGCTTCCAGCTAGCTATTAGCTTCTACCAAGAACACAACTTTCCTTGGCTAGCCATTCATTTTCTTTTTTTAGGGTTCCTTTCATTTTGTAAAATCGATCAAAGATTGCTGTGACTCAGATGGAGCCCCTACTGTGTATGTGTTATGTAACCACAAATAATTTCGAGAAAGAGGTTTTAAATTTGCCTGCTCAATTCTTATAGCTAAATAGTCAGAGTTGGTTTAGCTTAAATCCTAAACTGTGTCAGCATATGATTTAATTGATGATTTAAATATGCATGTTGATTGGCTTGTGTGTGTTTTTCATTCTAAATATAAGCTGTTTCTGCATCATTTCCAAGTTTATATAAAGTGTATCAGTTTAAATTTTTAGAAATCTCTGTTAGCAGCTCCTACTGTCTCCTTCCATCAAGATGAATCCTGGGGGAATTAAAGATGAAAAAGACCAAGAAAACTGTGGGAAACCCTTAGGGCAATGGAGAAGGACATGGAGTTAGGAGATAATTGGGTGACTTGATGGCTTTGACCTGGGCAGGAGGCAGCTTCAAAGGACTATGGCAGAAGGAGGAAAGGAGACTTTTATTGGAGTTCTGCTCTTGCTTATCCCCACCATTGCCTTGAGACAGACACCTGAGCACGAAGACCCCGGTGAAATATGTGCTTACTAACTGTTCTCTAGCATTTGCTTTTCCATCCCTTCTCTTCCAAAGGGCTAACAATCATAATCTAAAGAGTGTCTAATGTGGCTTTTCTTTGGGAAGTGAAGAGCAAAATCCTAATCTGTAGATAATGTTTTATAGACTGAGAAGCTGTTGACCAGTTTTGGATGCCTTGGATCCTTCATCACAGGACTTACAGGTCAAAATGATGAGATATTTGAGAAACATAACTATTTAGAAGGGGAAAAAGGCTTACTAGACTATGGATTTCTGTTAGGAAAAGATATATCAGAAAGATGGACCAAGAATATACAACTAGTCTAATGAAATATTCTAATCATTAGTAGGGAGAGGTTAGCAATATGACTATGAACAAGAAAACATGAGAAAAGACCATGCATAAAAGTTAGGAATATTTATCAAAGAATGAACAGAATATATGAAAATTAAATAAAATTAAAAAATTAAATAAATTAAATTAAATAAAAAATTAGAAGTCTATATTAAGGAAATCTTCTAGAATAGAAATTGGACATTTTTTTCTGTACATGGTCAAATAAATTCTAGGTTTTTTTGTGATTTTTGAATCACACATGGTCTTTGTCATAAGGTAATTAAAATGATTTAAAATGTAAAAACCAGTCTTAGCCTCTGGTCATAAAAACTAGCAATCAGGCCAATTTGAGCCCTAAGTTTGCTGAGAAGAAGAAGAGCAAATTGAGTAGAAAACATGAAATATCATTATAAATATGCATGGAAATGTGAAGGAATAATGATAGTCAGGAAACTACAGAAGAACAGGAGCAGAGGAAGGCTTGACAAATCAGCTCTCAGGACCTATTATGAAGTTGAAATAATTAAGAAAAAGTGGGCATTTTGGGGGGGATAGAAAAACAGTTTTCTATGGAATAGAATAGAGAGCTTAGCAATAGAGTCATTTATTTGAACTTTGATATAGACAGAGGTAGAGAAAAGAGGAACTCTTCAATAAACAAAACTGGAAAAATAGTTGTCTAAATAGATAAAGAAAAAATTGGATTCCTATATTACAGATGAAATTAGGAAAAACAAACCAAAGGAAGGAGAAGGAAAAGGAGGAAGAGAAGAAGTCAAATTCAACATCTTTAAAACTCTTAGAAGAACATTTGTTGTGTACCTTTTAGATACATAATGGAGAAATATTTCTCAAGATTTGAAGGGCATTGTCTTAAATAAGAAAATATAGATATATTTGTTTATATCAAAATGAAGAACACTTATTCACCAAAGCAAACCATTATGAAAGTGAAAACACAACTGCAATTCAATAGAAGATATTCATGATACAGAAAACCAGCCGAGGATTAATATCAAGTATACGTAGAGAACTCTATAACCTAGCAATAAAGCACGAATAACAAAATGGGTTGTCCCGGTTAGACAAACAAACAAACAAAAATGTTTGGCCATTAATCCTATGTGATCAATAAAATGCAGATCAAGACCACAAAGGAATACTATTTTACACATCTTTTACAGTCAAAATGTAAAAGTTGCATAATACAGAGTTTTGGAGACACTGTGGTTTTATATTTCCATACCCTGTGACTTAGTAATTCAAGGAAATAAGACAAATTTTTATACGTATGCAACATTAGAGAATTACAGAAATGTTTATAGCAGTATGTTCACCATAGCAAAAACCAGGAAATAATTCAAAAGCTTATTATAGGAAAGTGAATGAACAAATAACATTATATTTGCAAAATGAAATAATTTACAGCATTCAAATTATGGATTAATCTTAGTTATGGAATATTAAATAAAAGAAAATGTTTCAGATGATAACTCATAGCCTGATACACTTTCTTTAAAGTTAAAAAATAACCAATGTTTAACATACTTTTTAGGAATACATTCAGATGTATTAACATGGTATAAAAAAACATAAAACAACATCAGAATGGGAAACCTGGAATTCAGGATAATGGGGAGAAATTGGGAAGAAATGGGGTTAAAATCATATGGCAAAATAGGAGCTAAAGGTCAAGGCTTTCACTTTTGTTTGGGATCATGCACTGGAAGGTGCTTATTTCATTATAACAGGTTACACTTAAAATCAGACCATGCATGAGTCAGTGATGAGCGTGTCGATGATGAAGATGAACCTATAACCCAATTATTGCACCTAAGGTCCAATTAAACAACATTAGAGTGCATATTGCTTCTCCCAATTTTTCAAATAAAAAGAACTCATTTTCTTTATTATTTGGAAGATAAGAGACTTGGAACTAAAAACTAGTCATCTTCAGCAGGGAAGCATCATCAGTTTATATTTACTAGGACAAATGGCAACTTCCTTCTAAGCAATATTTTAAAAATGTCTTAGACTTCAGCTTTGAGTATGGCAAAGTATTAATACATAAACTCCACCTGCAGGAGGCTGTGCTGGGTCCACGAGGTACATGAGCTCAACGGCGCTAAAAGGGCCTAAGATTGTGAGTCAGTCTTGGAAAGTGTTTAATGAGGGCTATTCTTGCCTTTCTGTTATAAATCCTACTTGAATATTTTCACCAAATAGACCAGATTCATCTTATTAAATATCTGTTGAAGTTCCTAAACCTGTTGTACGACCTCCTCAGATGTTCAACATCTCATAATTCTTTGACTCTCTACATCCCCAGCCCGATCACTCATTTTGTACATTTCATAAAAGTCCTGAATATATCCCTGACATGACAAAAAAGTTGCATCAGTATAGTATTTATTGTGTTAGCTTGAAGCTATGAACAAACATGTAGCTGGATTAATTTCGCTTTACATCCAACAATGGTGTTGCCCTTGTCGTTCTGAAAGCTCTTCAGTTCTAAAGTGATAAAAATTATTTCAGGTATTTATTTTGTGGCTATTAATAACTGTTAGTATTCTAGCTCAATTGGGAATTAAAGAAACTCTTTTCTTAATAACTGATTAGTGTAGACATTTGTATGTATGTCAAATTTTAAAAAATGCAAAAATAGAAGATTGGTATATTTGTTTACATTAAAACATTAAAATTATATAAGATTTAAAAATAAATTTACTTAGCTCAGTATAAAGAAACATTTTATGAAAACATGAATACTAGGAGATCATAGCTGAGTCAAAAAGGTAAAACGTGAATAGAAGGCTAAAATGTGGCTAATAGTGCTTTCAGTGATGGAACCGATATCAATTATTTGTCCATTAAGTATTTTCTTTCTTCACTTTCTTGTGAGCAGGCTGTATTATAGGGTCCTTAAAAAGGATCCTATAATAGATGGTCCTTGCCATCTATAGGGTCCTTTACAGAGTCTATAAAATAGTGAAGGTTCTTTAATAGATGGCAAGTGTTTAAGGACTGGGGGGCAGCATTTTGTGACTTATAGGTGGCTAAGAAGCCCTGGTCCAAGTTTCATAATAATACCTTATCTATTGCATATCCCATGTTAGACTCAATTCTAAGCACTTTCCATATCTTAAATCATTTAACTCTCACCTGACAAGTGACTTGGATCTAAACTATATAACCATTGCAACTCAATAATAAAAAGACAACTCTGAAAATTGGGCAAAGGATCTGGATAAGTAGATTTGCTCCAAAGACTTTGTACAAACAACCAACTGCAATGTTCACTAATTTATAGATGAAGAAACAGGCACACAGGCTAAAGAGATTGTCCGTGGAGGCAAAGTCAGGATTTGAACCTTTGCAAACTGGATCATAACCTCTGTGTGATGAGTGCCTCTTGATGTCTTCCTTATGGTAGTAAATCCATTTTCAGAATTCAGGATAATATTTCTCCAGAAGAATCAAGTTTCCTTGCCTTAACCAACTGCATTATTTTGAATAGAAACCAACACTAAGTTTAAACCAACGTTTTTTTTCTAACAAACATGGCAAAAAGTTGACTTAGAGATGTCCACTTCTTAAAATTCAGTCTATTTTACTGGCTAATGGTGGTACTGATATTGACTTCCCTGCATGACAATTTACTTTTGCACCTGTACAAAGTTGTTAAAGTTCTAGCTTCAGAAATACAACCTGACGGTGAGCAGAAGGGATGCTGGTACCTTAACCCTAATTCTAAGTCACCAACATCCTCCATCAAAGAAGCCAAAGGAAAGAGAATTTACTTTTATCTAGCGAGTGTGGGACAAGTCCAACACCAATTTCTCAATTGTGATGTTGTATTGAACGGTGATGATAAAAATAACATCTTTGGGCAATTATTTCCTTCCCCCCCCATTTTACTTCCTTTCTTTCCCTCTCTCTGGTTTATAGATAATCAGGAGACAGCTGTTTTGATCAAACAGCACATAAGTTTGAATAATTATGGAATAATTATTTGAATAATTATGGAATATTTGGAATAAGAATTTTCATCAGGAGACTAGTTTACTATAAATTGCTTAGCATGAATTTTAAATAAGTTTATACATATTGGTAAGAATAAAATACATATGCTATTATTTTAGCTAGTCTAACCTTAAAAAGGTTCTCCATCTCTGTGATTCACATAATCAACTAGGCTCAGAGGAGCCGCCCCTCTCCCCACAGTGGCTTAGAAGAGTGTTGATAGGAACATTAAGAAAATAATTGACTTGGTCAAAATTATAATAAGAGATATTTACTATTGGCATTAGAATTGGACTGAATAAACTTTCCTGATTGTGCAACTCATGGTAGTCTCCTTTTATACGTTCTTAATTAGAAGGCATCTGGCAAATGAACACCTGAGCGGCACAAAGGTATTAGGATGGGAGTAATAGCTCTTCATACTGTTTAATGGGCTGTACTGAGGCAACTTTTTCAGATCATGAAGCCTTTTGATTATTCGCAAATAATTAGTGTTGCAAAGCACCATTAAGTTAAGTTATCTTTTTCATTCACCTGTGCTAAAGACAAAGGGAAGGGGTAACTCACGTAGCTGGGCTTACTATGGTCTGGAGTCAGAGATGGTTATCAGGGTAGAGTTTCTCTAAAACTGTCATGATTGTGCTGTTAGTGAAGTGATTTACACTCGTTTCTGGGCACCCAGAGACTGCCATGGCATCACATATTTTCAAAGTTGGATGTACAAAGCTCTGTTTTTGCCCATGAGCTTTACTTGCCTTTTTGATCATTGGTGCACTTGTGCATTTCTTTAGTAGTGTTTCTTGGCTTCCGAAGTTCCTATAAGACTTAGTTTAGTAAGAATCTATCACACTGGGCTTAAAAGCTTCAAAGAGTTCATTAAGCCATACGTATAGACAGGGAATTGGAGCATAGTAAATTGGTCAGTATGGTTCCTGGTGACCAAGACTACTGGTTCTTCAAGATACTGACTGGAGTCTGTTATCTAGAGTGTATCTCAGCAGAGCAGATGTGGAGTGACCAGTGACAGCCAGAATGATGGTTTGCTTACTGGGTTAAAGTCCCATTAAATTGATTCGACAATGAAACAAGCACAGACCCAAGCTATGAGCACTTGATAATTCAGGAGGGACTCTATGATCCACATGCAAACAGCTATGCATCACTGGATTTGACATGACCCATTCATTCATTCATTCAACAATATTTTTGAGTGCTTATGTGCCAAGCAATATTGTAAATCTAGGCACAACAGCAGTAAACAGGAGGAGCAGAACCTTTGTTTTCACGATGCTTTCTCAAGTGATCTCTTTGAAAC
Organism: Trachops cirrhosus; assembly: GCA_028533065.1. Classification (NCBI taxonomy): domain Eukaryota; kingdom Metazoa; phylum Chordata; class Mammalia; order Chiroptera; family Phyllostomidae; genus Trachops; species Trachops cirrhosus. The sequence goes on along the minus strand of JAPYXV010000801.1, from coordinate 3,970 downwards.
ATAAACACATATATGGGTTAAAACAAAGCTATTCAATATTTAAATATGTTATTGCATATTTGCTATATTATTTTTTCAATCAACAGAGTTAATTTTCCTCAGGTTAGCAATACATTTTACATTTTCAGTTGAAGGTGTGGAATCCTCATATTTAACCAAAGATATAATAGAGTTTTAAACTTTTATTGTCTATAAAGCAAATGGATTTATAACCCATTTTCTTTACAGTTAGGTTTCTTTTCTCCCTCAGAGATCACATGTTCATGAGGCATATGATGGCTTTTGTTTTCTCTGTCCAAAACTTGGTCATAGTTGGTATCTTCTGGGAATCCTTGAAGACTTGCACTGCACATTTCTGTTTTATATTTAATGTAAGAGATCTTCCACTGTCCGAGGCGTCATTGTTTTGGGCAGCGTTATGAAAGCAGAAATGTCCCACGTGTGATACCCAAGGGCTGTCCTCTTAGTGTAAGAATAAAAATAAATGAAACCACCAGGTGGAAAGAGAGAGCAAGGAAACCTGCATGTCTCCTCCTTAGCACAGAGTAGTGGGAGAGAAACAGTGTATCTCCTATGAGAATTGGACCAATCAGACATGTGTTCTGAATTCGCACCTGTTCAGTTGTCTTGAATGACTGATACGCTGAGTTGGTTGGCTTTCTCTTGGGCCTGTTACAGGTTCTAGGTGCTCTCTAAGTTAGCAAACCCTCCTTCATTTTCTGTCACGATCCACTCAGTGGCTCCCAGTTCAATACAGAGTACTCAGGGAACACTCAACAAATACGAACATCAATTTAATCTGTGTTTTGTAATGTTTGGGTTTATAGTACACCTCTCAAGAAAAGCACTATTAGAGTAGTAACATGATAAAAACTCCAATTCAAATATTTTTTTGTCAAAGGAAACCTTTGAGTTTGTGAGTTTTAATACATTCTTCTTTTACTTCTTGAGAACAATACCTCACGTAATAAATAGTCAAATGGTGTCACATTTGTTTTACTGAAACAAACTGCAGTGAAAATGATTTCACTATTATTTTGAAAGATGCATTTCTAAAATTGCTTTCCTCTTAAAAGTAATATCTTTTGTACGAGGGCCTAACTGTAACAGACATATTTCTTTGGAAAAATTTCAATACATGTAAAGAACTCTTTATATCAAGAGAAAATCACTGAAAGAGGGAAAAGGGGAAATGTATAATCATTTTGTCTTACGATGCTCTGTGGAAATTTAGCTGCAAGGCACTTTTAATGTTTAGTTCTTAATCTTCACTCTTAGGTATTGACACACATAGCTTTGTGCTCTTAGTCTAACCCTTACTGACCTTCCTCTCATTATACCCATCTCTTTTCTACTATTTCGCATTCTTTCTCATTGCCTTTTGGTGCCAATTTCATCAATTTTTATTTTCTGATATAAAGCCTCCTGCTTCCTACATTTTTCCTTCCCTCTCTCTTAACAGTTTTTTCTTGACAGCCCTGTGGGATCACTAACAGCTTTGTAAAATAAACATTTCGCAGGCAGCAGCAGAAGGAGAAATACTACTTGGAGTAAATACTTGTAAAGGCCTAAAACTTTTAGGACGGTGGCAGATGTAAGCATTTTGCTTGGAAAACTGTATAATAGAAGTGGGAAAATGTGTGTTCCAAAAGTGGTTTTTATTGACAGTCCTCAGCCTGTCCAGATAAGAATCCCACCCGTGTCTCTCACAGGAGACACAAGCTCTATGCACAATGCTAATAGGCTACTCGGGAGCTGGCCAAACCCCAGGCGCCCCCAGCACACTTGAACTTCACAGTCGGTGCTCAATGACTGGTGTTGACTGGTTACCTATTGTGCTTATTGGTTACTGATTCTCAGTTTCTTTTTCAACCTAAAATAGTACATTGCTTTCCCCCTCTTTATTGAGTATAAAACTCTCATAAACTACCTATGCAATGGAACAGATACCTGGAAACTTTCTGTTTTCAAGTGTTATAAAATATCACAGTTTCTCAGGCTTCTAGAGTTTGAATAATTAGTTGTTTAATGTTGCTAAGAACTTTCCCACAGCTCATTAATATTGGCAGGTTTCTACACGTTCTTTCCTTTCCTCAACTTAATTAAGATAGCTCCACACTGAGAGCGGAAGAGAAAGACCACAATCTTATTTGCCAGCCCAGAAACTTAACCGTAAGCCAACACTAATCAGGAACATTAACTGTAAAATATTACAGCTGGCTTCCTCAGAGGAAATATCTCACCAACAGGGCATGCCATCTTTCTAAGATCGGGGGCACAGTCCTCAGGAGGTGGTGATTTAACATTTTCATAGGATGCAGACATGTAGCCCTATTGCCTCTGTACTGCAAATTTACTCCAATTCATGCTTTACATTATTCCCTGGCGTGGGCATGTTAAGACCTAATTAAGAAAAAATCCTGCAGTGACTCACTGTCACAAGGCTTCTGAGCCGGACACATAGGATTTTGCAGGTAAGGGCCCCAGTCTATATTCTGCCCTCACCCCCTGACCCTTGACCTTCTTCAGTCCAGGTAGCACCCGACTGAACTTACTCCCTGCCGCTTTGCACAACCTGTTCTCTTTGCCGAGGTTTTCTCCCTCTCCTTGTCTATGTGATGACTTTTTGCTTATTTCAGCTCAAATGTTGACATCACTGTGAAGCCTTTGCTTTTTTTCCAAGCAGAATTGCTCGATCCCTCTTTTCTATCACCGTACATATGCCCCCCCTGGGCATCAGACTGTCATGGTCACTTGACTGTTTACGCCCCCTCAAAATTAGAAACTAGAGCTTAACCCCTGTCACCCCCACCACAGCCTCACACTGTGAAGGCTCCTCAATAGTTAACAAATGGACAGAGCTTGTCAATATGTCGTTTGGCATTATTTCATAAAATACTACTGTCATATCTGGGACACTTTCCTTAAAATATTCCATTAAATAAAATAACATATAATTATGGGTGCTTTTTTGTCTTATGAGTGTGAGGATGACATGTGAACATAGAATTAATAAAAGACAAAGGGTGATGAATAATAATTAGCCTATTCTGTGACGGTGGATTATATTATGCATCCCATGTAGAAGAGTCCTACAAAGCATCAGTTCTCTTAGAGATGCAATACAATATCCTCTTCTGGTGGTTAGGAACCTTGAAAGTCACAAAATTCTCCTTATGGGTCAAATAAAATCTTTCTTAATGAAGTTTAATAATGTTTCTTGGTTCATTCCTCAAGGGTAATTGCCAGTGGCTGAGTCTCATCAATCAATTAACAAATCAGTAAATGCTATTTATTGAATTCTTACCACATGACCATCACTGTAATTACAAATTGAAAAGCATAAGATGTATAAGACATCATGATTCTTCTTCTGCAGTTTTCACTTACCTATAAGATGCTTCATGGAAAAATCATTTATTCATTAATCCTAAAATATTCACTGAGTATCTGATTTGTTCTAGAGACTGAGCAAGGGACTAGGGCTGCAAAATAGAGTTTATCCTCTCTGAAAATGCACCCTTCCTATTTTTTAAAAATATTTAATTTATTTATTTATTTTTAGAGAGAGAGGAGGAGAGGGAGAAAGAGAAGGAAACATCAATGTGTGGTTGCCTCTTACTCCATCCCTACTGGGGACTTGGCCCACAACCCAGGCATGTGCCCTGACAGGGAATCGAACCAGCAACACATTTGCTCACAGGCTGGCACTGAATCCACTGAGCCACACCATCCAGGGCCACTCTTCCTATTATAAACACTTGTCCAAAAGTGTCATGAGTTTTGTTTGAAGCAGGATGCTGACCATATTCTGTGGCTACAGAAGTCACGGGTGTTAGAATACCATTGATTGTTGCATGTGTCAGTTATTTATTGCCAAATTAATAATATATAACAAACACCCCCAAATGTGATAGATTAAGTACATAACCACTCATTATTTCTGCTAACTGGGCTCAGCAAGGCTTTT
>JAPYXV010000800.1:0-14777 GCA_028533065.1 Trachops cirrhosus | reverse complement strand
CAAAAGAAGAAAGAACAAAACCAAGCACAGATCCCAAGTAATGCCACGTCCTTTAGGCCAGGATATGCTTCTTTGAAGACATATCCCCCATGTCCGGACTTTGCTCAGACAACATGGTTGGAGTTGGACGTGGCACCCACTGAAGGAAGTCCCCACTCAGCATTCACCATCCCACTTTCTTCATGGTGTCTGTGCCCCTTCCTGGCCTCCTGATCCCAGTCTTGCCCGGCAGCGGTCAGCCCCAGGCCCACGTCGTCCCACAGCGCCCCACCACCTGTCGCCGGCCTAGGCGATGACGCCCTGGGTTCCTGTCCCCTCCTGTCCCCTCCCAGAACAGTCCTCTTCAGCACCCCCCGCAAGCCCTGGGCAGACATCATCTCCTGCAACTATGAGAGACAGCACATGCTCAGGGGCCTGGTGCCCCTCAAGGCCTTCCTGCTGGCGGGCACCACGGTGACCGTCGTGGAGGAGAAGGTGAGTGCTGCAGTCCTGGACGTGGGCCTGCTGCCCCTTCCCGAGTCCGGTTTTCTGTTGTGGCATCTGTGGCCCTGCTCCCTGGTTTGCACCTTTCCAGAAAGACCCCTGCCAGCCCCAGCTTGGCCGTGCTCACGCAAGGCCGCCTTGCTGTCCTCTAGATTCTGTCATGGCCTGAGGCACCACCTCCCATGGACAGTCCCTTGCCTGCCAGGAAGGAAAAAGTGGAGAACAAGAAAGGGAAAGAGCAGAAGGGGCAAGATGGGAAGGACAAGACCTCCAGAGGGAAGAAGGAGACGACGAAGGTACCTACCCCTGGCCTGGGCCGTGGCTCTGGGTGTGTCCCTGGGGGCCCTGTCACCCTCCTGGCCTCTCCTCACAGGAACAGAAGGGGTCCAAGAAGAAGAGAGACCTTCCTAAGGAGCTCCACCAGGACCCGCCCATCCTGAGGGTGCTGGGCAGTGGCTTGGTGGTCCTGGAGCCCCTGCTGGTGGGCGAGTCCCTTGTGTCCACCCTGTGCAACTTCGGGGTGATCCGCACCTTGGAGTCCGACAGGCTGACATTCCTCAGGGTACCGTGGGGCCCCTGCCACAGAAACGGTGCTGGGCAAGGAAGGGCCGTGGGGCCAGGTCATGGGAGGGCTGGGGCGGAGGGGCTCTGAGCCCCCCATTCAGGAAGCCCCAGCACTGCCAGGCCCCAGAGTGCCCAGGATGGCCAGGAAGGAGGGGGTTCTCTCCCAAAGTCATAGGGCAGGCAAGGGTGGGGCCCACTCCCCCTAGGAGACCCCGCCCTGCATCTGCATTCACCCCTTCCCCCACGCCCCCACCCTGTGAGTATCTTCTTTGGTGGTTCTCTCTCTCAGGATTCCAGGAGTAAGAAAGCTAAAAAACGTAAGCATGATGACGGGGACTGAGGGCCGGGGGCGTTTGCTGAGGACCTGTGCCTGGCCACCGGAGCAGCCCAGACTGTGGGGCTGGTGAGCAACAGGCATTTGTTTCCTGCAGCTCTGGAGCCTGGGAGGTCCAAGAGCAAGCTGCAGGCGTCAGGTAAGGGCCCCCTTCCTGGTTGACAGCTTCTGCCTTCTCACGGGGTCCTTGCCTGCAGGCAGGGGCGGGAGGGGCACTCTGGGTTTCCTTTTCTTAGGACGCTAGTCCCATAGTAATGGCTCCGCCCTTGCGACCTAGTCACCTCCCAAAGGCTCCACCTATGAACACCATCACCTCTGGGGGGCAGGACTGCATGTACGAATGTGGGGGGCACACACATTCCGGTCACAGCAGGACCTTCAGAGGAGTGAGCCTGTGTGGGACCACAGGGATGGAAGGATGGAGAACCCTATCTTCCAGCCAGTGCGGGGTTACCCCGCCTGAGGGCCAAGTCATCTTCCCTATGGCCCTGAGACCAGAGCTGCCTGCTGTGGGTCACCCATGGCAGGAGAAGCATTTGGGGCTAGGAACCAGGACAAGGTGGGATGGGGGACTCAGAGGGACCCTGACCCACGGTCCTCTGGCTCAGCCATCATCTGGCTCCTGCTTCGGTTCATTAGCCCCATCTGCCCTAAGAGGAGTCTGGACTTGTTCTGTGGGTGATGGGCAGCTGCCCAAGTGTCTGAAAGAGCTAAGTTTCGGAGTTGAGTGTTGGAACGGCCTGGCTGGGAGGGGGAGGTGGCAGAGAGGGAGGTCAGCAGGAAGGCCTCCGCAAAGTGTGAGGACAGGCCGCAGCAGCAGGCGCCGAAGCAGGCAGAGAGTGGAAGCAGCCCAGGGCCCATTGATGGACAATGGGCAAAGTACTGCACGGCCCTGCCCCCATGCGCTATGACTCAGCCATGGAAAGGGACGAAGCACTGACCCCCGCTACTGCAACACAGATGAGCCTTGAGAACACGAAGCTGAGTGAGAGGGGCCAGACACCAAAGGCCGTGCATGATCACATTTATATGAAATGTCTGGAATAGGCAAAGCCATAGAAACAGAAAGTAGATTAGTTAGTGGTTGCTGGGGCCTGGGAGGAGGGGGCCTGGGGAGAGACTGCCACAGATGGGTGAGGGGTTTCCATCTGGAGTGATGAAAGCATTCAGGAATGGGGTGGCACGACATTGTCAATATGCTAAAAACCACTGAGCGGTACACTTAAAAATGGTTAAAAGGTTGACTTTTATGAGGATTTTCTCAATGAAAAAATTCACCTAACAGAAGTATAAGGTCGGTATACTAAGTAGATGGATAAGGAGACTGAATATTGTTAAGGTGTCAGTTTCTCTCCAATGGATCTATAGATTTGATGCCATTTCAGTCATAATCTTAGAGGGATTGTTTAAAACCAGGAATTGGCAATCTGATTTTAAAATGCATGTGGAAATACAAAGGAGCTAGGATAGGCAAAACGACTGAAAAAGCACGAGGGGTTTATACTGCTTGGATCTGAGGACCCTTACAAACACTGACATTCGAGTTGGGGTACAGCTATGGAGTTAAGATGGTCTTAGTTATTTTTGTTTACATTTTGTTTACATTGACATAACCTCCTTAAAATCCAGCCCCGGTTTATACGACGTGAAAGCTGAAGCCATACAAACGGATGCTTTCCTGATCAGCCACATTAAAAGCCCCTGGGGTGACACTGCATTTTGAGCGCTGGCTCATCCACGCACAGTTCGTAGCACCTGTCATTGGTCCTTTGTAAAATGCTGTGTCATGCAGATCTTCCAAGTGTAGACACATGTCATCATACGCCATCCAAAAAATCACGCTCTTTAATGTCACCACCCATATCATGAGAAGGGTCTCAGAGTGTGAGGGAAAACCAAGCTCACAGTGCTGGATACAATGTTCCAAAATTCGGATTTCTGTTTGAAAGCTGGAGTGTTAGGAATTTGTCAAAGTGCTTTCAGTTGCTTTCCCTGAAGTTCCAGGCTTACTTCATTCGTTTTTTAAAAAGAAACTATCTGCCAGATATTCAGGTCTGAATAACCACAATCTGTCAGTGTCTTTTCAAGTGCAACGGTGGTCCCTTGTTCAAAGGTGATTTCGTTTTATTCGATATTACGGAGTCTGAGCCGGGTCGGGCCCTGTCGGGATGCACGGAGGCTGGGTTTGCGTGTGGGGCTCGGCAGTGAGCCTGCTCCCGTCCGCGGACTCGCATGCTCCTCCTTCGCTCAGTGTTCGTCGAGGGCGACTACCAGCCGGAGCCGCTGTCGGTGGAGGTGCAGATCCAGCTGACGCAGTGCCGCTCGGCCGAGGAGGCGCTGCGGGCCATGGCCTTGTAGCCTCATTAAAGGCTGTTGTGACCACCGCAGCTCCGCGTCTGTCTAGCAGCCTTGCGTCGGGGAGCGCCATGCTGCGGGAGCGGGGTGGCCTCTCCCGCGCAGGCCCAGCCACTCTGCCGGTAGGGCCGTGGCGAGGAACAGTGGAGACTACAGGTGGGAGGGGCCGGCCCCGCAATCCCCGCCCGCTTGTGGGCGTGACCGGCGCGCAGGAGCCACGGTCGGGCCCCGCCCGCCGTCCTGGCTGAGCCAGGTGCAGGCACCAGGAGCTCCGGGTCTGCGCTCCGCTGCCGGCGCTGCTCGCCTAACCCCTCGCCTGTGCCCGACTGACGGCAAGGCACAGGTAGGTCCCCGAGGCGCGGTTCGTACCCAGCCACGACGCCTGGAGTCCCGCTGCTGGGAGGGGCGTGCTGTGCACAGAGGGGCTCCCCAGCTGTCCCGGGGACGGGTCTGGCCGCGGCGGGCTCCTCGCCTCCCTACTTCCCCGCTGTGACCAGAGCGACCGAGCCGGGCGTCGGGGACGGTCCCAGCCTGGGTCGGTAGTCTGGGCCGCTTGTCCCGGGCGCCTCGAAGCGCGGCGCTAGCAGCTCCTGGGCTCAGGTCCGGAGGGGTGTTCCCCGCGGGGCCCTTGGTTCGTGCTCTGCGACCCCGCGGCCCCGCAGAGACTCACGTGAAAGGAACGAGCCAGTCCTTGGCTCAGCCACGTCGTGACGTGCGGGTCCCTGAGCCCTGTGAGGACCCGAAGCAGATGTCACCCCAGAAACGACTGCAGACCCTTGGGACTCGGGACCTCACTTTAGAGGGGGTCGTGAACTCGCTGAAGCCAGGCGTAGGGGGTTCTCTGGAGGGAAGGAGAAGCCGCTTAGCGGGTGCTGGTGTGGAGCTGTAGGAGGCGCGGGTGGGGCGCAGAGGCTGGGTCTCCGCGTGCGGGCAGCGGGGGCCGCCGCGAGGTTGGGGCGCAGTGGGAGCGCGGTGGGCAGAGCGCTGAGACACGTGCAAAACCCTGCCGCTTGCTTTGCGCTCTTCTCGGGGACTGGCACCGCCACCCACCCGGGGCTCCGTCCCTCGGCCGCGTGCCGTCCACGCCTGAAACCCATTTCCCACACCTGAAACCCGCTCGGCTCCTCCGCCTCGCAGCCGCCGCCGTGGCCTCACCTGCGTCCTAAGGCGCCGTTTTCACCTGGGCTCCTGCTCCCATCGCGGCTCTTCCGCAGTCCGCTATCTACCGGGGCAGCAGCGACAGTGTCTTTCTGAACAATCTCGTTCCTTCCCTGCCTCTGCTTCTCCCTCCTGGGGCCCGGGGGCCACCGTCGCCCCGGCGCTTCCCCAGCCCCTCACGGCGGCCTGCGCGGGGACTCCGCTGCCGCCTGCTGCAGCTCTGTCCCCAGCCTCCCGTACAGCAGCCGCCTCCTGCCTCAGGAGCTCCGCACCTGGCTGTCCCCGCTGGCTGGCGCACTGTCCCCCAGACCATTACGGGGTTTGGCCCCTTACTCCATCAGTTCTTGCTCTGATGTCCTTTATCAGGGTGGGCTCTCTAAATCACTGTGGGCCGAACAACATCCCTTCCCTGGATTCTGTGACACTGCTGGCATGTCCTCAGCACTCTGACATTCATGCCGGTTTCTAGGGTCTGTCTTTCCTCTTGAGGGCTGTGACTCTGGCACCAACACCCTGAGCAGCTACAGAAGATGCTTCCATGTGGTGGCAGCAGCAGGGACAACAGGCAGTGGTGGTAGACTGGATAGACGTGATGGCCTGTCGGACCAGGACAATGGCAGGAGGGGTGGAGGGGAACTAGGGTCAGGCTTTGATGCCCTGGACCTGGGGCAGGTGCCTCTGCCGGCCAGTCTCTCAGCCTCCTCCCTGGGAGTCCGAGGAGACAACCTGGAGGCTCTAAGTGGCAGGGGGCTGTCCCGGGCGTCTCCAGCCATCCCACTAGCCGACTGCTCCTCCTGTGCCTGTGGCTGGCTGCTAACTGTTTGGTTCCCAGGGAACCCAGGCCCCTTCAGTGGGTGTGCCCTGTGGTGGCTGCCACTGTCTCCTGCTCTACTGGGGCTGTCACCTGGGTGGGGGTGTCACCCAACACCGGGCCTGCCACCAGCCGACCAGATCCCAGACTTTTTGAAGAGTCTTGACTTTAGACACGGGAGCCCGGGATGTCATGTTTGGTGGTTAGAATGAATTTTACCCAAAGCTAAACTAGCTCTGGGCCATTTTCACTAAAGGATGTAAGGTACTGGAGTTTTGTGGGAAAATGCTGAAAATGCTCACACCGCCTCAGTTTTAACATGGCTGCGTCATTTTGGGAAAAAGTTGACCCAAGGGCCTCTGACAGGGCAGAGCAGGTGTGCTTACTGTCCTCAGGGAGGATGACTCTGGAAAGAGCCAGAGAACAAGCTGCAACGAATACTTAAGTCCCTGAGGCCAGCTGGGACTTAGACTCCAGGTCGAGGGTAGCTGTGGCTCTTGGGACCTGGGGCTGGGGTGGGACTGTGCAGTCCACTGACATGCTCTTCCCTTGCAGGCCCCGGCATGTTCCGCAGGCTGGGCTGGCTGGTCCTGTACAGCCTGGCCGTGCTGCTGCTCAGCTGCCTGGTCTTCCTGAAGAAGGAGGCCGAGCCGGCGGGGGCCCCCACAGCCCGCCAGCCCTTCTGGGCTCCCCCTGGGCCCCGCCACAGCCTGTGTCCACCCAACCACACAGTGGCTAATGCCTCCCTGTCCCTGCCCAGCCGCCACCGCCTCTTCTTGACCTATCGCCACTGCCGCAACTTCTCCATCTTGTTGGAGCCTTCAGGCTGTGCCAAGGACATCTTTCTGCTCCTGGCCATCAAGTCACAGCCTGGCCATGTGGAGCGGCGTGCGGCCATCCGCAGCACGTGGGGACGGGCAGGGGACTGGGCGAGGGGCCGGCAGCTGAAACTGGTGTTTCTCCTGGGGGTGGCGGGACCTGCACCCCCTGCCCAGCTGCTGGCCTACGAGAGTCGGGAGTTTGATGACATCCTGCAGTGGGGCTTCGCTGAGGACTTCTTCAATCTGACCCTCAAGGAGCTGCACCTGCAGCGCTGGGTGGCGGCTGCCTGTCCCCAGGCACACTTTGTGCTAAAGGGAGATGACGACGTTTTTGTCCATGTCCCCAATGTCTTGGAGTTCCTGGATGGCTGGGACCCAGCCCAGGACCTCCTGGTGGGAGATGTCATCCGCCAGGCTCTACCCAACAGGAACACCAAGGTCAAATACTTCATCCCACCCTCCATGTACAGGGCCCGCCACTACCCACCCTATGCTGGGGGTGGGGGGTATGTCATGTCCAGAGCCACCGTGCAGCACCTCCAAGCAGCTGTGGAAGAGGCCGAACTCTTCCCCATCGACGACGTCTTTGTAGGCATGTGCCTGAGGAAGCTGGGGGTGAGCCCTGTGCACCACGCTGGCTTCAAGACATTTGGCATACGGCGGCCCCTGGACCCCCTGGACCCCTGCCTGTACAGAGGGCTGCTCCTGGTGCACCGCCTCAGCCCCCTGGAGATGTGGACCATGTGGGCACTGGTGACAGATGAAGGGCTCAAGTGCACCGCTGCTCCCTTGTCCCAGCTCCGAGGGGTGGGCTGAGGAAGTGGACTGAGTGATTTTCCTATCATGAGAAATCAACAAACTTGAAATTTGACCTGTAACCATCTACAGGAAATGCTTAGTTTTTGTAACCTCCTCCCAAACTTTCCTAACTTTGATTAAAAACACTGCAACCTGGCTAACCTGTACGGCACGTGTTGAACGGGCGCTAGGATTCCATGGGTGGGGGGTGCTGCTGGAGCAGTCTCGGGGAGGGGCCGAAGTAGGAGGCTGCCGAGGACCCCAGAAGACACACACATTTCTTTTAAATGCAAAACAACGTTCTTCTCCTTCATACACAGTAGGGAAACCAAGAGAGGGGGGCACGAGAAGCGTGTTGGAGCAGTCCTGCTGGGAGTTCCAGGTAAACACTCCACATCGTCTCCTAAGATCGGACGTTAGGCTCCCTGGCCAGAGCTGGCCTTACAGGGCAGTGGGGCCAGGTCAGAGAAGGTGATGGAAACACGTATAAAGAAATTGTACAAGCAGGACAGGCCCCCCTCTCCCCAAAACTCACATCTTTATGGAGGGAGCAAATACTAAACCCTATTTGAAAATTGAATACGATAGGAAACAGGTTAAAACAGCTACTGAACTTGTGGGCATGACAAAAAAGAACCCCTCTCTCCGGCCAGGTTGGTGAGATGCTCTGGGTGGGAGGTAAAAAGGTCAATGGGTGAGAGGACAGCTGTGCTGAGTGGGGTGCAATGGTAAACGGGGTGCTGTGCCCTGGGCTAAGAACCAGGTCCAGTACGAGCCTGAGACCAGGAGAAGGGGTTGGGCACTCATAGCTCACAAAGGCATCAGGCCTGATGGGCCAAGGCAGGACCTCTCCGTGCAGAGAAAGCTGTGCCAAGCCCAGGCGGAGTGGGCAGACATGGGCAGTGGCTCAGGCCCTCAATCCTCACGCAGGTAGGCCTCCTGCTCTGGCTCAGCCCTGTCGTCCCCCTCCTGTGTTTTCTGACGGAGTTCTTCTGTCTGTGCTTCTGCCAACTTGGTTTCTGCTTTCTGGGAGAGCTGGCGCACCTCCTGCACCTGCGACTTCACCAACTGAATGTGATTCCTGGCAGTTATAGAGGCCTGGTCTGCTCCTGCCAAGAGATGGGATGATATGCTGAGCATGCAAACGGGGCAGGTGTGTGTGGACATAAGGAACAGTCCCCGGCGGGCTCCACAGCTGTCATCTGCACCCCCCTTGGAGCCCCACTGCCTGCCCTCCCTGCCAGCCTTCTCTCTGCAGAGCAGACAACTCTAATTCCACATTCAGGTCTGCATTTTACTTTTTACTGTCAAAATCCTAGCATTTATCTCCAGCTATGAGCAGCTATCATTATAATTATTAAATGCAATTCCCACAAGCTTTATAGCTACATAGCTCCTAATATAGATGTTTTATGAATTTCAGGTTTTTTATGAATTTAAGTTTTTAACTCTGCAAGTAGTACACTTTTTTGACAAATTAAGAGATCAATAATAAAATTGTCAAATTCTTTCCTCACCTGAACCAGTCTTCGGATATAACTTCTGTTGGAAGTTTAAAAGGCATCTTATCTTTTAAAATGTGATCCTATACATACAGAATGCTTAGAAAAAGTTACTATAAATTTACACAATAGCACAAATAGTATTTGTTGAACATATTTTGCAATTTTGTTTAAAAATGTTTTTAAGCTCTTTTTTTTCTTTAAGAGAGGGGAAGGGAGGGAGAAAGAGGGGGAGAAACATCAATGTGTGGTTGCCTCTCGTACGCCCCCCACCAGGAACCTGGCCTGCAACCCAGGCATGTGCCCTGACTGGGAATCGAACTGGTGGCCCTCAGGTTCATAGGCCGGTGCCCAGTCCACTGAGCCACACCAGCCAGGAACGTTCAGAACTTTTGTGAGCCCTTTTGGTCAGTTCTGGGAAATGTGCTTTCCAGGCAGTGTTCACGTGCACTCTTCTTTCTCCCTGCCAGCGCTAAGCCTGCCCTGTGAGTGGTGGTGGTTGCCTGGTGAGTCCCACTGAGGCACTTCAGCCCCTCCCCAACTCACTGCGCCGGGACCCTGCTCCCACCCCCAGGGTCACCACCATCATGCCACTCTCACCACTTCTGTTTCGTTCTTCACTCCTGTCCTGTTGCCACAATCTCTGATTCCTTACACTTTTTGCTGTTTTTACTTAAAAAAAATCTTTTGTGTCCTTTTTGAGATTTGGTGTTTTAATGTACTGGTTTCTTACTAAGAGCTGCTCCTGGGCTATAATTTCTGTGAGCCAGCTTTTTGGGACCAGTCAGGTAAGTGGGGTTTCCCTGAAAGTACATTTAATTAAAAAAACTCTTCTGCTTAAGCCCAGTGGATGGATAGTGATGTTCAAAAACCAAAACAGCCTGGTGAATGAGTAACTATATTTTCTATATTGAGGCAGCAAGGTGCAGAGTAGGAAGCCCAGCCTACCAGGAGCAAAGGCTTGAGAACCTGATCTGCCTGTGTGCTGCCTGCTTCCTGCTGCACAGCACCCTGGGTGAGTCACTCAGCCCTTATGTCCCTCAGTTTCTTCACTTGTCAAGTGGGAACAACAATAGGTCCTACTTTAAGGGACCTTTGGGGGTTAAATTAAAAGTGCCCGAGCCCTGGCTGGTGTAGCTTAGTGGATTAAGCGCGGGCCTGTGAACCAAGAGATCACGGTTCGATTCCCAGTCAGGGTACATGCCTGGGTTGCAGGCCAGTTCCCAGTAGGGAATGCACAGGAAGCAACCATACATTGATATTTCTCTCCCTCTCTCCTTCCCTTTCCCTCTAAAAGATAAATAAATAAAATCTTAAAAAAAAAAAAGTGCCCATAAAATGTTTCCCACAAAGCCTGAAACAGACAAATATTAGTCATGCATAAATTGTCTGGGTTTTAAAAAAATAAAATGCTTCAACACTATTTGAACACAAATTTTCCAATTGGCGGTAGTTTTATCATTTTATTATTTTTCGTTTTCTAGATGTTGGTGACCTCACTTCTGCTGGGCTGGTCTACAGGGTCATTAATCTTCCCACTGCACAAATAAAAGGTTGGTTGGATATATTGGAAATGGGGACCATTTCTCACCAAGTTAGAGCTACAGCGGGCTTTAGCCCATCTGACCCAAATCCCTCATTTTACAGCTGAAAGAACAATGGCTCCTCCAGAGGGAAGACTAACCTACCCGTGTGGTACGCAGCTTCTGCCGCCATCTCGGAAAGACTAACCGCGGTCATCCAAGTGGTCTCCAGCTTCAAGTACTCTTGCTGTTTTGAGGTCATCTATAAGTTAAACAACGTGCATCAGACAACACGGAGAGAGTGAGCACATGTACACAGGCTTCAACACGGAAGATTCGGAGAACGGTTACTGGCCAGATCCTCAACCCAGTCATTCAGACGCCACAGTGAGGCTCACCTCGACCCGGGCTCCTATGATCACCTGCCACACCTCGTCCTCCTCCTGCGAGTTCATCTTCCCGAGTAAGCTTGTGTACTGTCGGTACAGAGAGACCAAGGTGTAAACTGCCTACAAACAGAGAAGAAGTCTACGTGAAACAAACGAGGCGTACCAGGCAGAGGCAGTAAGACCGAGGCCTCCGCAGATGACGTCCCGCTACAGCAGACTGCCCTCAGTCCTTTAGCCTCACGGGCACCACCCTGCTGTGTGAAGTCGGGCGTTAGTCCAGGATCGTAGCTCCGCTGGTCAATTTTTGTGTTTTTAAAAGCTTGTTAGTAACTCAGACATGGAGAGAAAACACAATGCAGAGGGGAACTCAGAAAGCTGAGAAAAGAGCTGCCGGGAAATCCATGTAAAATAGAGGAGAAGAATTTCAAATGGCTGTGACTGCCCACGTGCTCTCCATTAGCTCAGGTCAGTGGTCGTCAGGCTGTCCTTGCAGAGCAGCCCCGCAATGCTGCCAGTGGTGGGCCTCGGGCCCTTTTCACCCCCAACTGAACCACGTCAGCTTGGTTCCCCGTCTTATAAACTGGGCTACTATGGTTAAGGTTTTTCTTTTAAAAACCAGAGATTTAGATCAGGATGAGAGTAAGTATTTTAGGCTTTGTGGCCCTATAGTTTGTTGCAACTATTAACTCACAAGAGCAGGTATCACACCGGACACCGGCTGTGAGCCAGTCTGCTCGCTGCCAGTCTAGACCGAGACCGGACAGGAGGACACGCACCTTAGTGTACTCAGTGATGGCTTCGATCAGCGCGTAGGTGGTCTGCGAGAGGAAGGTGGAGGTGCTGTCCGTTACCAGAGACACCGCTCTCCGCATCAGCGCGTCGTTACTAAGAGAATGAGGTTCCGCTTTCTGAAAAAGACACACACATTCTCACTCAGCTCCCAAAGCGGGAGCGGAGGAGCGTGTCATGGCCGGCCAAGTGAAAACGTAACTCCCACGCTGCAACTGCACTGTGCTTCTTGGTATCAGCTGTTGCTTTTAAAGCTTCAGTTTGGCTACTTAAGACAATTAATAGAAATAATTCCAAAGTATTCTTTCTACCTGTGTTTATTCTTTAGTCTCTACCCCCAAAAGCAAAGTATTTCTTTATATCAAAGGCTACTAATTATACACAACAAATTTCATGAAGTTATGATTCATTCATTACCACAGGGCTAGAGGCTTGGGATATAAAGACAGAAAACTATACTCTCGCCCTCGAAGACTTCAAACAGGCTGAAGGCTCACAGAAAACGTGAAAGTTAGTGCACTTGAACACCATGGGAGCTGTGGCAGCAGTCCGCAGGGCTGCAGTTGGGCCCACAAAGGGGAGTGATCACTCCCGTGCTGAATGAGAACAGCTGAGAAAAGGTTTCACAGAGTCGAGGATTAAACTGAGCAGAAGAAAGTAAATGGGTGGATGGGGGAGGGCAACTCTGAGCACAATGAACAGCAGTCTTAGTGGGATGCCCCACACTCTGACCTCAGCTATTGTGTTTAAAGAAAGCCATTATAACTATCTGACTCTGCCTTTCACTTCCTCAGCAGAGCATTTGTTGTACTAGAACTAACAAAGAAACCAATCCCTCTATCATCTATTGTCTCGTTCTTGCTGCAGTAGTCAAGAAATATCTTTGATACATGAACAAATCAAGAATTTACCATATTTCTATTTCGTTCAACCCAATAATTAAGTATTCTTTACGTACCGTGCACTGAGGGGTTACACAGGGAGGAATGATGTTCTCTGTGCTCACAAGAAGCTGACTTTGACATTCTGATAAGTGAGGTCTTCACAGTGCCCGAATCCCACGCGCACTCTCACCTGTTCCTCACAATAAATAGCCCAGGGGCCATCACTTCCTTTAACAGGTGAGGAAAGGACACACAGAGCAGCTGTGTAGCTTCCCCTGAAAAGTCTCCCATCTACACCTCTCACTCCGAGGCTTCGTCCTGCTCTGCTGACCCCCTTAGGAGAGTGCCACGTGCACTGTTGTCACACATCGAAACATGCAACGTGGAGTGGTCAGAGAGGGAACTAGTGGGCCAGGCCAGGGACCAGGCAAGGATTTGGGCCTGAGGAAAGACAGCCTAGATGAGAATGGCGGGCCTCTGGGTTAGAAGACTTGACGACGAGAATACATGCATTCAGGGGGTTTTGGGGGGCCGAGCCAGGCTGGGGCAGGTGGCGCGAGGAGGTGAGGATAGAGCGCAGGGACAGTGACGTGGACTTGAGTCCTGTCACACAATGGAGAACCACTGTAGTTTTGAGGAATAGAACTGTTCCTACAGGAGAATGACCACAGGCTCCTGTCACGTGGCCCAGAAACGGAAGAAAACGGGGCTTACAAATGGTACATGAACTGAGAGAGGACAAACCCCCAAAAGTCCTAGCTGTGGCTGAAAATGGCCTGCTGTTCAAGCAAAGACTTCAGGAACGTCAGGGCGCAGCAGTGAGGGTTGCAGGGAGGCACAGACAGGTGAGGGCTTGCTCAGAGGATACTGAAAATACAATAAATGGAATTAACCTTGTGATACACATACAAGGGGGACCCCCCCAAAACCTGGAATTTATGAAAAATAGTGTATTCTAACATGTCTAAACTTCAGTCACCTTCAAAGTACTCTCCATTTTATGCAATATGTCTCTGGAGACCATTTTTTCCATTGCTTCTGCCATTTTTTGTTTCCTCTTCCACATCAGCAAACCGTTAGCCTCTGAGGACTTTTTTCATCTGGGGTAAGTCACTGGGTGTGAGACTAGGTGAGTACAGAGGGCGGGGCATGGAGGTCATAATGTTTTTGGTCAAAAACTGCTGAACACTCAGCATAGTGTAGGCAGGTGCACTCATAAGTCACCCATCATGAAACAGGCAGATGTGTTGAAGGAATCTTCAAAAAAAACAATTCACTGAGGCCAAACGCAGCCTCTTACCACAATGCCGGCTGGCGCACTTATGCAGATGGGTTCCTAGAACACTCCGCGGAGGAAGCCTGTCCTACAAGGGGCCTGCCCTCCAGAGGATTCCAGGGCTTTTTTTGGGCCCCCCTCCCGTAAGTATCAGGAATGTTTTGCTGAAATGGGTTTGCCAGGTTCATGTTTAGTTCTCCCTTCCCAATAAAGCAGGTGCCACTCTCACACCAGCTGTCCATGTGACAATCCCATTCGGATGTCTACTGGACACCTCAGACCGTCACTTCCAAAACTGAACTCTTGACTCTTCCTCCTCAAGCCTATTCCTCTCTATCCCAGTAAATGGCAGCTCCATTCTTCCTGTTGCTTAGGCCTTTTAAAATCAATGGAAACTAGGTTCTATACTAACCCACAGGTGGCCTGCTTCTCCCCACCTCAGTGGGCAGCCACTGCTGCCCACCCAGACCAAGAGCACTATCATCTCATGCCTGGACTCCTCTTGGTCTTCCCAGCTCCACACACACCTTTAAAAAGTTGTATCAGTAAATGACTTGATACTGTATATGGAAAACCCTAAAGCTTCCATTCAAAGACTATTAGAATAAATGAATTCAGTCAAGTTGCAGGATACAGAATCAACATACAGAAACTGGTGCATTTCTTTTTTTTTTAAATATAGTTTATTGATTATGCTATTACAGTTGTCCCATTTTACCCCTTCACTCCCTTCCAGCCTGCACACCCCCTCCCACACACATTCTCCCCCTTTAGTTCATGTCCATAGGTCATACTTATAAGTTCTTTAGCTTCTACATTTCCCATACTATTCTTGCCCTCCCCCTGTCTATTTTCTACCTACCATCTATGCTACTTATTCTGTGCCTTTTTTTTAACATTTTATTGATAATGCTATTACATTTGTCCTACTATCCCCCCTTCGTTCCCCTCCTCCCTGAACACCCTTTCCCCCTCCCCCCTTTAGTTCATGTCCATGTGTCGTAAGTTCTTTAGCCTCTACATTTCCCCTTCTATTCTTGCCCTCCCCATCTATTTTCTATCTACCCTCTATGCTACTTATTCTTCATAC
>JAPYXV010000080.1:46966-65951 GCA_028533065.1 Trachops cirrhosus | reverse complement strand
GAAGTATTCCAAGTCATGAAAGACAAGGACCTACAACCCAGATTGCTCTATCCAGCAAAGCTTTCATTTAGAATGGAAGGGCAGATCAAGTGCTTCTCAGATAAGGTCAAGTTCATGGAGTTCATCATCACCAAGCCCTTATTGTATGAAATGTTAAAGGGACTTATCTAAGAAAAAGAAGATAAAAACATGTATTGTAAAATGACAGCAAACGCACAATTATTAACAACCACACCTGGAACAAAAACAAGAAGAAACTAAGCAAACAACTAGAACAGGAACAGAACCACAGAAATGGAGATCACATGGAGGGTTAGCAACAGGGGAGTGGGAGGAGGAGAGAGGTGGGGAAAGGTACGGAGAATAAGTAGCAATGAAGGTAGATAGAAAATAGACAGGGGGAGGGCAAGAATAGTATGGGCAATGTAGAAGCTAAAGAACTTATGACTCAGGGACATGAACTAAAGGGGGGATTGTGGATGGGAGAGGGTGTTCAGGGTGGAGGGGAACGAAGGGGGGGATAATAGGACAACTGTAATAGCATAATCAATGAAATATATTTAAAAAATTAAAAAAAGAAAAGAAAATGAGAGGATGGGAGAGGCTGGGAAGGGAAAACAGACAGGAGGAAAGGCAAGCTGGGACTTGCAAATGGCCTTTGTCTTCCCTTTCTCTCTCTCCCTGAAGGAGACCTGAAAATTTTTTTATTTTATTTTGGTAAATTTGCTGAAATGCCAGCAGTTAGAAACTTATGAAATAAAAAAACACCTGCTTTTAAAAAAGGAAACGATGACTGAAAACTTCCTATCCTGGTGAAAGAAAAAGACATGTAAGTCTAGGAAGTGCAGACAATCCCAAACAAGATGATTCCAAAGAGGCTCACAAAAAGACACATCATAAAATAAGAAAGATGAAAGACAAAGAGAGAATCTTAAAAGAAGTGACCCCTCACCTATACGTTTCTTCTCCTTATAAAAAAGGTTGCCTTGAGATGAGTGAGATGTTAAGTTTTTTGAGGGTACATAACCCACTGTCCTCTCAGATTGCCAGCATCTGAATAAAGTATGCCCATAAAGATTCAACTGCTGTCTCTACTTATTGGTCTGGTGGTGACAGGAAGCCTGAATGCAAGCTTTTCCCCTTTTATTCCCACGGTTTCCTCCCTTTGCCCCTTCAAAGCAGACCAGTGTCTCCTTACTAAAAACAATGTTTGTCTTTCCTGGGCTGCTGTACTGTCCTCAGATACACCCTGTGACCCAGCACTGACCCTAGGGAAGCAGGGGCTAGAGCAGCCCCGCTTCCGCTCTCACCAGGCTCTTACTGAGCAGAGGGAGATGAGCTCAGGTCTGTGGAGGAGAGGCTGTCTGGCTCCAGACAAGCCTTCAGATAAGCCTTTGTCTTAGAGTTCTCCTTCCCACATGACCGTAAAAACATGTGGAAAAGCAATTCGCTTCTCTCTGCCTCTTCAAACAAAGCTGGAAAAAAAAAACAAACAACTTACCTCCACCAGAAAAAAAGGGAAGAAAACAAAAATCTCGTGTTCCATGTTCCTGGACTGCCCACCCTCAAGGGGAACCACAGCAAGTGTTACATTTAATCTCCTTCCAGGCGCCACCCAGGATGTTCTCGAGAGAGATGTGCTGCAGTATGTGCTTCTACTTCCAGCCTGTGGGCGCCAGACACCAGCTCAGCCCTCAGAGTGAGCTGGTGGGGCTCAGAACATGCTGTGCTAAAATCTGCTGCTGAGACTGAAATCTATTCTGACCTAAAAGCATTGGAGTTCCTGAAACCCCTTGTTTGCCTAGAAGCAGAGCCTCCCAAAAGCACTCAGTTGTGTTATATCCCCTCCCATCCTGGCAGTTTCATCAACCAGGAAATGCTGACTCTTATCTCAGGAAAGGAGACTAAAGTCGACACCACACCCAGACAGACTTTGTCACAATCTAGTGTCAAAAGGGCCTTTCTAGAAAGGCCCTTTGTGTTTAGGTGCCCTTTCTCCCTACTCTGCTATCAGGCCATTTATTCTCCCAGAAGTACCGTTCTCCTCCGCACCCCTAGTAAGATGGTATAAGCTCCATATTCTAACCACACACTTGAGTTACACATTTCTGTGAATTTCTGCATACATGTAAATAAAAATCTGGCTTTTCTTTTGTATATATATCTTCTGGACATTTATTTTGCAGGCCCCCAATCACTGCCTAGAAGAAGGTGGAGAAAACGTGTTTCTTCCCCACACTGCTCAGTGAATACAGGCTGGGCCATGCACAGAACCAGCCTCTGCAAGGGCGGGTACAGCAGGAAATGTGGGACTAGATGGCGCAGGATGGGACAGGTGGCCATGAGTGTGGAGTCAGGCGCCAGACCTGGGTCAGGGAAACTGAACTTCAACTGGGGGTGCTCTCGCTGCAAGCCAGGGAACTGCGCTAGAGCTGGGAAGCCTGGGGCAGGGATGGGCACTCTGTCCCACCACCGACTAGCACTCTGACTTGTGTAAACCTTTGCGTTTGGGTTTCAGCTTCCTTGTTCACCAAACAAATGGGTCACACCGAACCCATTTAAAGGAATGCAGTTCAGGGGCGTGCCTTTAGGCAAATGCCATAGTGTTGGGAACCAGTTCCCCTTAGGAAGAGATGGTGAATTCCTTCTGGAAAATTCCTTGCCATGCTAATGCTGTGCCCCTTGTCCTTAGTCCATTCTAGATGAGGGGATAATATGAAGGACCTTTAAAATCAGGGTGAAAAATGAGGGGTTCCCACTCCCCATTGTAAGTCTTGCTCAGCTTCAGAGAGGTGTGTTCATACTCAAGGGGATTTAATCTCAGGGCAACAGATAAGAGAAGGGGAGGGTGGCAAGCCTGGAGTTTTAATCTTGCCACCCAGAGGGAGACTCTAGGTTGAGCCTAGAGCTGGGAGGAGGTCCCTGATTTGGAGCAAAACAGGCTCTTTGTAGAGGAAGCCAAGCCTGCAGACCTTTCTCTTTGGACTGCCTTCCTGCTTCTTCAGTAGGCTGGCTTGGAGATGCTCCATGCAGAGGTTCTGGGGATAAGTCGTGTTGGGGCATGCATAAGGATGGGGACAATGTGGGGGTTATGGTAAGAACTGGAGGTCTGAGGCTGATGGATGGCAAGAGAAATGGATGGGAGGAAACGAAGGTGCCTGGGACACCTACTCTACATCAGACTCTGAAGTGGTGGGTTATGGAAGCCAAGAGAGAGAAGGCCAGATTAGAGCAGGGCTGATTGGAGTGTGTGTGTGGGAGGTGGGGGGAGTGGTGGTCAGGGGCTCATCCTCCTGAAGCCCAGAGGTGGGTGCTTTTGAAACCGGAAAAGACACCAGAGTTTGGGCTGCCTGTCACTACCAAGCCCAATAAGTAGAGACAGGGATTGAATCTTTGTGGGAGCTTTATTCAGATGGCCAGCGATCTGAGAAGATGGTGGGTTCATACCCTAACAGACCATCTTGTCTTTTCTCTCCAGGCCAAGGTTTTTATAGCAGGGAATAAACAAGGTGGGTGATGGGTTTTGATATTCAGGGAAATGTTAATTGTATTAAAAAAAAGACTTCAGCATTCTTATCTTGGGTGGTGGTCTTTAGCTGTATCCTGGGCAGTAGTCATCTCACCCTGGAGCACAATGGCTCAGATATCATCTTGAGTTGCTTGCAGTCCCTTTGAGGAACAAAGGTGGAACTGCTTATCCTGGAGTCAGGGTGGGTCCTACCTTCAGTTCTTGGAACAAAAGCTTTCATATGCATTGATTACCAAGTTTATTAGCTATTACTTAAACTAAAATTTTCCAACTCTTAAGTCCCTTATCACTTTCATGCTGTCATCAGGTCCCCTCCCCCAATGCTCTTGAGTATTGCCCACTGTATGATGTGGTTGTCACTAGCCAGGGCCTCCTGGGTCTGTCCAGAGCTCATCTGAGGAAACCAGTGAGCCCCGCTGCCAGTCAGGGTGGGGGAGACCCCCAGGATGTGGCATCTTAGAACCCAGGGAAGGTTCATCTCACCTTTCAAGCTCATCTTCCTGGCTCCCAATTATCTACCTTATCAAGGTTTGGTCATTTGTTGAAAAATTTTTCTTTTTTTGTGTGTGTGTGAAAGCTTATCACCATATTAACTATATTTCCCTTCACCTTTTTTCTTTTGTTTTTACACTATATTTTATTGATTATGCTATTACAGTTTTCCCAATTTTTCTCCTTTATCTCCCGTTCGCCCTTCACCCCCCAGCCCTCCAGCATCCCCCTCCTTAGTTCATGTCCATGGGTTGTACATATAAGTTCTTTGATTCTCTGTTTCCTATATCATTTTTGACCTCTCCCTGTCTATTTAATGCCTACTAATTATGCTTCTTCTTCCCTGTACTTTTCCCCCCCTCCCCCGCCCCACTGAAAACCCTCCATGGGATGTCCATGTCTCTGATTCTAGTTTGCTGTTCTAGTTCCTGTTCTAGTTTGCTTAGTTTTGTTTTCATTGTTTTTTTCTTTTATTTTTTAGGTTCATTTGTTGATAGTTGTGAGTTTCTTGTCATTTTAATGTTCATATTTTTATCTTCCTTTCCTTAGATAAGTCCCTTTAACATTTCATATGATAAAGGCTGGGTGATGATAACTCCATTAACTTGACCTTATTTGCCCTTCCATTCTAAATGATAGCTTTGCTGGACAGAGTAATGTTGGATATAGGTCCTTGACTTTCATGACTTGGAATACTTCTTTCCAGCCCTTTCCTGCCTATAAGCTTTCTTTTGAGAAATCAGCTGATAGCCTATGGGCACTACTTTGTAGGCAACTCCTTTCCTCTTGTTGCTTTTAAGATTTTCTCTTTGTCTTTAATCTTGGGTAAATTAATGATGATGTGCCTTGGTGTGTTCCTCTTTGGGCCCAACGTCCCTGGGACTCTCTGAACTTCCTGGAAGTCTATTTCCTCCACCAGATTGGGGAAGTTTTCCTTCATTATTTGTTCAAATAAGTTTTCAATTTCTTGCTGTTGTTCTTCTCCTTCTGGCACCCCTATAATTCAGATATTGGAATGT
Organism: Trachops cirrhosus; assembly: GCA_028533065.1. Taxonomy (NCBI): domain Eukaryota; kingdom Metazoa; phylum Chordata; class Mammalia; order Chiroptera; family Phyllostomidae; genus Trachops; species Trachops cirrhosus. Next base: position 60,911 of record JAPYXV010000080.1, on the reverse strand, counting down.
TTCAAGTTGTCCCAGAGGTTTGTAAGAGTCTCTTCACTCTTTTGAATTTGTATTTCTTCATTCTGTTCTGACTGGATGTTTATTTCTTCCTTTTGTTCCAAATCGTTGATTTGAGTCCTGTTTTCCTTCCTGTCACTGTTGGTTCCCTGAATATTTTGCTTTATTTCATTTGGGGTATACTTCATTTGTTCTTTCATTTTTTGACCAAGCTCAGTCAGTTCTGTGAGCATTTTAAAAGATTACCTAGGCTTTAAATTCTCCATCAGATAGGTTGGCTATCTCCTCATCCCTTAGTTCTCTTTCTGGAGTTTTGCTCTGTTCTTTCATTTGGGCCATATTTCTTTGTCTGAGGCCCCTGTTAAGTTGTAAGGGGGTGGGGCCTTAGGTATTCACCCAGGCAGGGCAACCCTCCTTGCTGTGCTGTGCAGCTGCCTGTGGGGGAGGGGCCAGAAAGGGAATAGTGCAGCTTGCTTGCTCTTCTCTAGCACACTTTTCACAAATTCTTGTGTGAGACTAGGTGTTTCTCCTACTACAGCAACTGCCATAGCCCACAACTACCTCCAAGTCTCAATTTCCCCCTAAGTCAGCCCCTCCTGTGCAGCCTGCTACCATGCTGCAGCTAGCCCCACCCCCACAGTCTGCTGCCTCACCAAGGTTTTTCTCTGTTCCCCGCCTTATTGGTCTGGTTGTTCTCTCTGTTTCTTTAATTCCTTGGTTGTTGAAGTTCCATGCAGTTAGATTTTCTGGCATTTCTGGTTGTTTATTGATTTTAGATTGGTTGTTTTTCTCCTTTTGGTTGTGTGAGGAAGTGAAGGGTTTCTACCTGTGCCTCCATCTTGGCTCTTGTTGAAAAATTTCATCCTGGGAACTCCTGTGTAAGCTACAGAAATGATGAAGGTGCTCCTCTCACAGCCTTCTTTCTCCCCCAGGTTGGTGGCAGCCATAGAGAGGGGAGTCTCAGGGCCCCGGCAGGGGCAGGAATGGTCAGTGGACAGTCAATCTTCAATGGTCCAAAGCGGTTGTGGTGAGCAGGGTGGTGCCCAGCCCTGAGTCCTGGCCTCTCTTGGGGTGTCTAAGGCCACCTCTGGCCATTCCTGCTAGGACACTGCCTTGGACACTCAAGGGACCCTGAGGCTCTCAGCAAAAGACAAATCAAGAGGCTTGAAATGGAGCTCTGTCTTGACCAGACCCATGTTTACTCTAGTGATGAAAAGCCAGCTCTATGCCTGATCATCTGTTAACCCAGGCCTAGGGCTTATCTGCAAGCCAAGTGTTTAACTTGCTCAAGACTTCTGTTCACCAGGTATCCTAAGAACAGCCTTTGGTGTCTGTCACACAGACCTGAAAAAGTTAGTGTGATGGCTGGTTTCATGTGTCATTGTGGCCAGGCCATGGTGCTCAGATATTTGGTCAAAATTTTGGATGTTTCTGGGAAGGTGTTTATATATGTATATGTAATTAATATTTAAATCAGTAGACTTTGAAGAAAGCAGATTGCCTTCCATAATGTGGGTGTGCCCCATCCTAAGAGTTGAAGGCTGCTAGGAAATGAATGTCTATGTACCTCAAAATTCACACATTGCAACCTAATTCCCATATGATGGTACAAGGAGGGTGGGTCTTTGGGAGGTGATTGGTCATGGGAGTGGAGTCCTCATGAAATTCAGTGACCTTATAGTAGAGACTCAGAGAGTTTCTTTACCCAAATGGTAACACAGCAAGGAGATGGCTGTGAACTAGAAGTGGGGTCGCACCAGACACCAGATCTGCTGGTGCCTTGATCTCGGACTTCCAGCCTCCAAAACTGTGAGAATGTTTCAAGAAATGTTGTTTACTCACCCAGTCCATGGTATTTTTGTCACAATAGCCCAAACTAAGATGAAGGCCTTAACAAAGACAAAGGGATCTTTCCAGTAGAGGGCATTTAGACTGGAATTGCAACTCTTCCTGAGTCCCCCACCAGCCAGCTAGCCCTATGGGTTTTAGACTTGCCAGCCCCCACAATCTTGTGAGCAAATTCCTTGGAATCAAGCCCCTTCTGCGTAAGTATACATGCTGGTGCTGCCATTTTCTGGAGAATCCTGATGGATATACACTGAGGTATTTCCCTGTCTCTGGGCCCTAGTCCCTCACTGCTTTAGGTCGCAAAGCCATGATGCTGCCCATGGGCAGAAATCTTGGGTTCTTTCCACAAATTGTCTTTGATCTCAGACACAATGTTAACCAAATTGTCCCCACCTGCCAAGGAGGGCTTCAGGTAACTCACTGTGTCTCAGTTTTCACACTGAACTTCTGGCTGAGGAGCACTATTTCTGGAGGGAGCATTGTTTCACTGTGGACACCAGAATGTCAAGGGCAGCGTGATTTGCCAGAGTCATAGGTTAATGAACACCTGGCCGTTTTGGATGTTAATCCTCCCTCAAAAGAACCAAATCCTTGAGGATCACCGCAGTGGCCCTAATGGGGTCCCTGCGAAGACCTGCGCACTGCCACCTGAGAAAGTGCCCTTGAGTGGAGGGTTTTTGCAGATGTAACTAGGTTAGGGATTTTGAGACATGGTCACCAGGGCTGCTTGGAGTGCTCCTAGCTTCCACGGTGTGTGGTGTCAAGAGACACAGAGAAGAGCCATGTGGAGACAGAGGCAGAGTTGGGAGTAATGTGGTCACAGGCTAAGGGTTGCATGGAACCATCAGAAGCTGGTGTACCAAACTGCCACAAACTGGATGGCTTAAAATGACCAAAACGTCTTCTCTCACAGTTCTGAAGTCCAGAAGCATGAGATCACAGTGTTCAAGGCTCTAGGGACAAACGCTTTCTTGCCTCTTCCAGCTTCTATTGGCTCCAGCGGGTCCTTGGCTTGTGATCATGTCACTGCAGCCTCTGCCTCCGTCTTAACATGGCCATCTCCCATGTGTCCCCTCTGCCGTCACACCTGTTCCTCTTTTAAGGACATGTGTCAGGGGATTTAGGGCTCACCAAGGAATCCAGGGTAATCTGTTCTCAAGAACTGGATTACATCAGAAAAGGCTCTTTTCTCAAAATGAAGTTGCATTAATAGATTCTAGAGGTTAGGACCTTGGACATATCTCTGGAGGACACAACTCAACCCACTGCATATGCCTCCTTTGTCCGCACAGTTTCCCAGTGTCTTCTCTTACTGGCCCTGGATCCATGTGATTGTTATTATCCACTTATACCAGGTTCTCAGAAATTTTTAATGAATGTTCTCTCCCCCAAGATTTTGTGCTGTAACTTGGGATTTGCTCCTAAGAGGGAAGCCTACTGAAGGTCCTGGAGTTTTCGCCACTACTCGAAGAGGGAATCCCAGGAAGGGCACTCAGGAGCCATGGCCACTGGTCTGAATGGTCCTGCATCACTCAGCCAATCAGTCCTGGAGTCTTGATACCAGGCTCTTGACCCAGGTGCTCCCAAGCCTCAAATTCTAAGGCTTCCTGGCTCACCGTGAGGAAAATAGCTTTTTTTAAACCTCCTTCCTGTGTTTCTCTCTCTTGTCTTTTTATAATGTACTTCTGTGCTGAGAAGTAAGAGGAAGTTGCTCCTGCCTTCCACCGTTTTGTGGATAAACCATGGGGTGAGTAGAAATGCATGAGACCTGTTGCCTGGGAGGGGGAAACCAGGTCAACTACACATACCTTGGCCTAACTAATTCCATGTTTTATGAGCCTGTGTACCTCATTTGCTTCAAAATGAGAAGCTAGAAGCAGCTTCCTCACTCTTGCCTCTTTTAGGTGCGGAGCCTGCCTCCCCTGTGTATGTGCTACTTTGCTGAGAGCTGTTTGCAATGCGGCATCAGGAAGATCCCGTGCCAACAGCAACACAAAGTCTGCCTTGTGGAAAAGCACTCCAGTCATATCAAAATCTTGGTGAATGCAGCCCAGTAAATTGATGTGCTCAATATATTTCTCCTTTTTAGGCCAGTGAAGAATTTGCAAACATAAACCATCTAAAAAGGCTTGAAGGGACCACGTTTCTAAAACCCACCTATGTGGGTGTTCCCACAGCTGTGGACTGGAGGAAGCAGATGGGCTGACTGCTGTTGAAGCCCAGGTGTCTACTTCCAGCTCCACTTCTCACAATTAGAATCCAAGTTTACCACAGGCCAAGGGAGTGAACTGTGGATGAGAACTGCAGCCCTGCTGCTTCCTGTGGCCCCATCAGGTGCGCATCTACGGCAGAGGTTCAATGACTGTGGCCCAGTGTTTAACACCACTCTTCACACTTCCATTCACTTTAGGTTCATGAGTCTCCTGAGACAGGCAGAAGAGTTGGACACTCCCTGCTGTGGGCAGAGGAAAGCGGGTGCACACAGTACCTCTAAAATCACCTGGCCTCCAGCCCACCACCTGCAACACCTGACCACACAAGATCAGCTCCCTGAGGGTGGAGAAGCAGGTCTCCAAAGATTCTTTTTGGAAGGCTGTCTCTGGTTACAAATGTTTAGAATTTCAAGGTCAATGCAGGAGACGTCCACCTGTAACAGAGTGAAATACTTGGTCTCCCTCTGACTCCACCTGTTCAAACACGCTCAGTTTTGAATGTAGACATGCTGATCATGAGAGGAATTGTTTGCAGTTTGAGTTCCACACAGATAGCCTCTCCCCTCCCCTTGACATGAAAGAAGCCTGAACTCTGAACTTGACAAACTACTAGAGCTCCCTTCTTCTCAATCAGGAGAACTTTCCTTACTGCAAACTCTGATGTTTTGAGTTTTGACCTTTTGAAACATCAGGCACACAAGCTTTGGATGGGTAACACACCTGCATACATTCCTTCCTGGATTCTTTAGCTGTCCACTGGAGTCATGAAGCTGACCTGCAGGTCGCTCTGCAGGCCCCACTGTGCACATGCACACAGTGCCCAGGATATGAAGCCACATATCCATAAAGAGGTGTCCACCATCTTTGAATAAAATCCTAACAAAGGCCCCTTCGTTCTCCTAGTCTCTAATTGTGTAATTTCCTTAGCTGCCCAAAAGCGCAGCTTGTCAAAAGTACTAATAAGAGCAGGTGTTCCTAGGAAACTCCCATTCCAGGGTTAGTGCAGTTCCCACTGGGCTTTTAGCGCTGCTTTGGACACCAAAGCAGCATTTCTGAGAAACCAGAAAGCTGGTGTTAAGTGAGCAAACTTTGGTGGCTGAAGCCAGCACAGACGGGTAACGAAGCAAAAGGACAGACAGCCACAGCTGGGACTTGGGAGCAGAATGGGGCAGGCACCCTGCACACTCTCTGAAGTCAGTGTAGCACAATAAAGAATATATCCAGTCTCTGTTTCTGGTTCCTGGCACAGAACTTCAAGAACCCTTGAAATTTCTGGAATGTCTGTTATGCTAAAGAGGTGAACCAAGGGGAGTAGGATATGGGGTGGGTGCCGATTACCAGAAAGACCAAATTCATGATTAGAGAGTTGGGACTTTATGCCAGGCCAGCCTCTGGGGAATGGAGGGGAGCCAAGGGAGCTGGAGACTGGAGGTGGGATTGACCACATGGGGTGTCGTCATGAAACGTGGTTAAGAACTCGGGACAGCTCAGTGGAGCCCAGGGTGATGGGCTTAGTTGGGCTGGGAGTGGCTGCACCTGACTCCAGGATGGAGGGCACGGAAGCTCTGCCTTTGGATCCCCTCTTTCACCCAGTTCATCCCTTCCTTTTTGTTGTTCCTAACTTTTATCCTTTGTCATAAAAACTCACCATAACTGAAGATGAGCTACTGAAGTCATCATAGGGAAGAGTGAAACCTGTGGGGTCTTTGGAGTCCCCGTTTGTAGCCAGCCCAGCATTAACCTGAGTGGTCCCCGAGACACATAACTGGTGTCTGTCTTGTGTAGGGTTTTCTTGGCACCTGGCCAGCTAGCTGCCAAGGCAGTATTCCCAGGAAGGCAGACATGACGAGGTGTGCCTTCTGCAGCACTGAACAAAGTCCCATTTTGTATCAGACACTGAATGGACTTTAGAAACAGAGGGACACAATGAGTCTCCGTCCTTGGTGGACAGCAGTGGAGAACACGTTGAGAGATGCGCCAGGCATGTCTTCCTGAATGCAACACGAGTCTGCGCTCACCCTCTGTGAGCCCCAGGGACTGCCCACCTGCCTAACATTTTCTCATAAAACAGAGTGTACAAGCCAGAGGTCTCTGTTGTCACCACCAGCAGCTCTGTGAAAGTCCCCGCAGGTACAGAAGCCTGCCTCCAAAAGCTGGGCCCCAAGGCTCCCATCTCAGTGGTTGCCTTCACTGGTGCACCTGGCTCTGCTTATACAAATTTGGTGAGTGCACACCTAGTGAGACTTTGGGCTTCTTGAGCACAGATGGTTGTTAAAGGAAGTTGCAGGTGAAGGCTTTAGATCATGGCCAAAGGGTATTGTCCTGACATTAGCCAAGCCATTCTAGAATAATGTGAATGACTGAAAGGGAAACCAAGGTAAATATGGTCCAGCTATCCTCAGCACCACAACTGGACAGGTCAGTGTTTGCTGAAGATGTATATGGGCCGGTCGGATTTGCACATTAATTTATACTCTTTCCCACTCAACCTTCTGGGAAAACAATCACAAATATCCAGAGCCCTCATTCTAATTTACCTTCAGCGGGCTGAAGGCAGGCCCTGTCTCTTCTCAGAGCACAGACCTGTTCAAAGGGCTCCACCTTGACTTGGATGGGATTGTCTTACCCTTTTACCCTTTTTTGACCTGCAACATTTTCAGGGCATGTGTCCCAGCCCATCCCTATTTTGAGAAGATGAGCAACCTAGGTATCATTGAATCCCCTACCTTACACGGCAAGTAGATGTGTGTGGGCCTGGTTCAGTGGGTGCATTTTTATTTTGTACCTATGAGACTGTGGCAACAATGCCAAGGGCTCCAAGGAACAGGGAGGGCAGATGCTTTTCAGATGTGGGTTTGTACTTCGATGGCAGGTGGAGATGTAGCTCACCTGCCTGCTACCTCCCAGTGAGGGGGCAGGTAGTCAGAGCTGACACCTGGAGGAGCCTTCCCAAATGCGGGTGACCCCACTGGTTTCTCCTGAACTGGACGAGCTGGGGTTTGAGCTACACCACCCGTGAGGGCTTCTGGATCCTAAGTGATGTGAGCTTCTGACTAGGTAGGCTCCAGGGTGTGTTGGGTCAGAGGGTGCAGGGTTCCCCACTCCTGCAGCTATATCCCCATTGTTTCTCTTATTTAGGATCTGGGTTTACAGGTGAGACAGCAGTAAGTAGGGTAATGTTTCTCCATTAGACAAATGTCTGAAGCAGATGGACAATAACGTTCTGGCTAAGCTCTTGGGTAAGAGTGCAGGAGAGTGGGGCAAATATATAGCCTGGCTTCTATTGGAATTTCCCCTCCCTTGGCCTTCAAGATTCATTTTTTCCTTCCCTGACAATCAATAAAAGAGGCCAACTACTTAGAAATGATGAGCCCCAATGTTTATTTCTTATCCAGGGTTTGACCTAACAGTTTTATTGCATTTACTGCTTCTCAGTGTGTATGTATGTCTACACAGGCACAGTCATCAGAATTAGAAAACCCTGTGGCTCTTCTACTGGGCTTGTGGCAGTGGCATCTCGGTGTGAAAATGACATGGGTGACAAGGAGTCTGGCTGCCTGCCAGCCAATGGACTTGACACACAAATAACACAAAATGCACACCTGGTAGCTGTGATTCAACCACCACTGCACAGCCCCTGTGCTTTCTTGATACTGAACCTGGCCGATACTGCCAGTCCTCCAGGGACAACCAGGCCATGGTTTTCGTGGCTGGAGGCCTCACTGCAACAGTCCTCCCAACCCAGAACTCCAGGCCACGGGTTTTCACGACTCTGCTGCTTCCAGTGGGGCGGGGAGCCAGCCACCTCAAATGTCTACCGATTCATCTGTCCATCCGGGATGCCACAAGACAGTCTGGCGTTGTGGATTGGATTGTCTCCCCGCCACCCTAAATTCATATTTATGTCCCGACCACAGTGCATCAGAATGCAGCCTTTCTCAGAAATACAGTTACCACCACAGACGTTGCCAGTTAAGACAGGAATACACCGGCGTAGGCAGGGGTGCCCTGGTCCAATATGACGGGTGTCCTTATAAAAAGGGAAAAAAATTTGGAGACAGATATGTACACAGGGACACCACGTGAAGATGAAGGCAGAGATGGGGTGATGCTTTATAAGGAATATCGACCCCCAGCAACCCCCAGAAGCTGGAGCAGAGGCGTAGAACAAACCCTCCCTCGAAAGGAACCAACATGCCGCCCCCTTGACCTTGGACTTTCAGCATCCAGAAATGAGACAATACATTTCTGTTGTTCTAAGCCACCTGTTTTGGTACTTTCTTAAGGCAGCTCTAGCAAAAGAATACAAACAGCAGCTAAGTTAATGTGTATGCAGAGCTTGACCTCACAGGAGGCTGCTCTGCACAGCCCCTCATCCAGACTCCTCACTGGGCCCGAGTTCCCCATTCCTGGAAACAATGGCCCAGGCAGGGGAACTTAAGTGCCTCTCACATGATGACAACTGTTTTCACCCCACACCACTTACCAGGACCTTCAGGGTACACAGAAATGGCATTGGACAGGGGGTGCAACATAGTTTAAAATGGGGTATTGCCCTCAGTGACCTCACAATCCCTAATAAGCAGCCACCATCACAAATAAATGTAGGACACAGTTCCCCTACAAGGAGCTTACAGCACCCTGGGGGTGGGGGTGGGGGTTCCAACCCTGAAAGGAATGCCGCATAACAGCGGTTGCTCCTCCGGCCGCCTGGCAACATGGCCTGCCAGGTGTGCCTGGCTCTGCTCCCCAGAGCCTCTCTCTAGCCATTACCTGCCCACAACTTCTTGTTCTCAGATGGGAAGTGGTTACCCTGGAACCTGAGGATGGGGACGGGTGTTCAAACAGGGCTGCCTGGTAATGAAGTGAGTTGTGGCAAGGGATAGACCCCAAGGGATGACCGCAGTTGGAGCGGCCCAGTCGCTCCACCCGCTTAGGAAGCACTGAACGAGGCTCTCTAGGACCCAGAGACCAGGCTAATCCAAGCTGGTTACACGCTTCCCTCCCTGCTTTTTGGCACAGCAGAAACAGAAGAAATGCTCAATTGGCCACTATCTCATTTCCACCTGAGAGCAAAGGGCGGGAGGATGAGGTGTGAACTGGGGCAGGTCCATCCTGGTCCTAGGAGAGTCTGGCCTCCGTCAGTAGGAGTTGAGCGCCTGCTTGGAGCGGCGCTTCATGTGTAGGCGCTGGTGGCGCAGGAGGTCGGAGTTGTGCAGGAAGGTTTTGACGCAGTACCGACACCGGAAGGGCCGTGCCTGGTCCTTGCCGTGCACGCTGCTGCGGTGCCTTGCCAGGTGTTCAGGCCGCTGGAACAGCTTACCGCAGTCACAGCACTGGGCGCTCAACCGGGCCCTGCCCTCAGCTAGTGGTATGTCTGGCCCTGCCGCCCCCTGCTCGCTTCCCATCACCGGCCGGGGCCCGGAAGGCGGCAGGTGGACACGCCTGTGGCAGAGCAGGTGGGAGTTGAGGCGGAAGCTCTTCCCGCAGGCGCCGCACCTGAAAGGTTTCTGGGCCTCGTGGGCCTCCAGGTGCCCGTCTAGGTCCTCGCTGTCACTGAACAGCTCCCCACAAACCGAGCACTCGTGCAGTTTCTCCTGCTCCCTGCGGCTGTGCAGGTGCCGGATGAAATTGACCCTCCAGCGGAAGACCTTACCACAGTTGGGGCACACGTAGGACTTCCCTGAGGTATGCACCTCGCCCCCACGCGGGGCACCATTCTGCTGCGGGGTGGGGGCGCCAAGCTGCTTCCCCGTGGGGCTCCGCGGCTCATCTGTGCAGTAGGGGCCTAGCTGGGAGTCCTCGTCCCCAGAGCTGGACAGAACGATCTCGATGGTCACCTCCTCATCCAGGCTGTCCTTGGGGGATGCCAAGTCACCTCCGGCTACAGGAAAGCAATGAGGTCACTTAGAGTTGATGCTGGAATAGTTTATGACATTGGAGGCTGTGGGAAGACGGTGAGTGTATTTTGAATGAGAGAAGGACATGGATTTGGGGGACCAGAGTATGGAGTGTTAAGAGCTAAATTACATCCCCTATAGATTCTTATTATGCTGAAGTCATAACCCCATATACCTAAATAGGATAACTGGAGTTCAGCTCTTTCAGAGGTAATTAAGTTAAAATGGGATCCTTAGGGTGGGCCCGAATCCAACCAGCATTATTACAAGAAGAGATTAGGACACAGACAAGCAGAGAGACAACGGTGTGGAAGCACAGGAACAAGACAGCTGGCCATCTACAGGCCAAGAAGAGAGGCTGCAGGAGAGTGACCTCACCCCTACTTCTGACACCGAGATCTCAGAGCTCCAGCCTCCAGAATTTTGAGAAAGACAATTGCTGTTGTTTGAGCCTCCCTGTCTGTGGCACTGTGCTGTGGGAGCCCTAGGAGACTAACAGAGTGCACATGGAACGGCCCTCCATCCAGTTGGTGAATGTGGCCAAAGACAAATGTAGGATTGCTAAAAAAGGGGCATAAACAACCGTTAGTGTTCCTGCGGGCCACCCACACACAATAATTCCTACCAGATGAGGTGGGATTCAGAGGTGTTCCCAAAACACCAGTGAAAGAGTAAAGTCAGGGAGCTTCAGCTCAGCAGTGATGAGTTCAGAAGGGACTGTGCGGGGCAGTGGGGGAATCCTCTGAATTGGCTGTTAGGATAATAGGAAAAACGGTGGAGACTTGTGGTCTGACTGCGTGCTTGCATATGTATTAAACTGTATAATCTTCAAACAATAACCCAACAAGGCAGTTCTGATTCCTATTTCTGTTTTACAGGAAAAAACTTAAAGGAGAGAGAGAGAGAAGTTGCCCTGGCTGTGAGGAGAACTGAACTCAATCAGGATTGGGGACACTAAAGCCTGTGGCAGTGCTATGTAAGCTGGGCATGACTTGTGCCAGGCTGGCGTAAACTCCTCAAGGACAGCACCCCGTGGGCTAGGAATAGATGATGGGTGCTCCCCTTGAGCTTGAGGGGCAGAGGAGAGAAGTAGGGAGGACAGGAAGCCAAGGGGAAAAAAAACAAGACAGACACTATAAAAGAGTTTTGTCATGTTATGATCAGGAGGCTTTCTTACAAGACATAAAACCAAAAAGGAGATGAATTAGTATATTACATTTTAAAACTGAAAAACTGCCCTGGCTAGTGTGGCTCAGTGGATTGAGCGCTCGACTGAGAAGCAAAGGGTCACTGGTTCGATTCCCAGTCAGGGCACATGCCTGGGTTGCAGGCCAGGTCCCCAATAGGGGGCGCATGGGAGCCAACCACACATTGATATTTCTCTCCCTCTCTTTGTCCCTCCCTTCCCCTCTGTCTAAAAATAAATAAAATTTTGGGCAAAAAATGTGAAAAACAACTGTGCTGAAACAACCCATGAATTTTAAAAAAAGAAAAATGGGAGGAACTATGTGCAAATAAGAGGCAATGGACTCAGAACCATAATTTTGATTGCATAGAAAAAGTAAACTGTTGCTTAGCAGAGTGGACTCAAGCCTAGGCCTTGGGTCTGACACACATTCGGCTCCCTCAGCTCTGCAGTCTGACAGCCACGGCAAAATGGAGACATCGGAGGACCCACTATAGGTTGAGTGTTTGTGTCCCCCCCGCAAAATGTGTAGGTTGAAGCCCTCTCCCTCTGAGGTAGTATTAGGAAGTGGAGCCTTCAGGTGATTAGGGTTAGATATGTCTTGAAGCTGAAGAGCATGAGTGAGCAAGAACACAAGTGAGGAGTGAGCCCTCCCCCCACACAGAATACAATGGGACAAGGCCTGGGGAGCACAGGGCAATAAGGCAGCCATCAGGTGGAGAGCCTGCCCCACTCCGGACTCTGCTAGGGCCTTGGTCTCAAGCTCACCCACCTCCACACTGTAGGAGAGAAATGCACTATTTCAGCTGCCCTGTCAATGGCTTTTGCTCCATGAGCCAGTCTGACTGAGATAGTACCTACCTACTTCAGAAGGTACTGTACAGAAACAGTACATAAAACCTCGTGAGGACCTAACTCTGGGGGGTAGTCGAAAACAGCTTTCCCAGGGTAAAGGGGGAAAAGGCAAAAATAGAAACTAAACAATAACTACCTGATCCACAGAGAAACCAACTCAGGGCAGCATTTTAATGCTGGTCAGCGTGGAACTGACAGACAGTGGGGGATGGGGGGCATCCTGCATGAGTCCCCACTGAGGTGGAGACAGGGACCCCTCAGCTGCTGTCAGAGGGAGTGGCAGAAGCTACCCAAATAAAAACAATGCCTATCCTCTGACATCCTCTCTCCTGTCCTCAGGCAACCTGGGCTTCTGGACATTTCGGTGCGCATTCTGTGTCAGAGCCCAGGAAGGGTGAGAGTGGCTGGAAGTCCCTGGGTAACTACCACCCATCCTGTCCAGTGTGAGGCTGCTGTGGGCAGGTAAGGGTGGAGGAGGCCCCAAGTACGCATGGGACAGTATGTAGTAAGCAGCAAGCATTTGTCCAGGACACTGAGCTGGCTGTGCTCTGCCTGGGGAGGGGCCACCCTTGGCCTGTAGCAGGCACCTCAGAAAACCAGTGGTGAGGGAGCGCCAAGTGTGTGGGGAAGGGCCACCTTCCTTCTGGATCTGTTGTAACCCTAAAACCCATTTTGTCTACACCTGATGGGGTGAAGAGAAATGACACTGAGTCCTGTATAGTGCTGGGTGCAATTATAATAACAGACAAATCTTGCCCCAAAAGGCATCTCGGGTAAAACAGATTGTATGTGAGTCAGTCCCCACAGCTGTGGACAGTCTCCATGACACAGTAGGTTCAAGTAAGAACCAGAGACTAATATAATATTTTACATCAACTGGAATTTTTATTTTATTTTTTTTTCAGGGGAGAGTGCGAACGCAGTTGCCCACACCACAAATTATGCAGTCAAGTTTCCCACATTTGGGGAAATCACAGGGGTCAGCACATGTGGAGTGCAATGGATAAGCCTCATCTTGGGAAAGCCACCTTCGTGATCATGGTATCTCCCCTGCCAGGTAAGTATCAACTGAAATTTTTTTTTTTAAGTAGAAAGAAAGGAAAAAAAAAAAGAACCAGAGACTTAGGTTTGGGGCTTGGAAGAACCCCTGAACAACAAGGACATTAAAGATGGCTGGCAAGATGGAGGCGTAGGTAGACACACTGTGCCTCCTTGCACAACCAAAATAAGGACAGCAACAATTTAGAAACAAGATAACAACCAGAACTGACAGAAAATTGAATTGTATGGAAGTCGGACAACCAAGGAGTTAAAACAGACACATTCATTCAGACCAGTAGGAGGGGCAGTTGGGGAGCCGGTCAGAGAGGGGTCCAGGCACAAAAAGTGGGGTGGGTAAGGCATCCCAAGAGCACAAGACCGCGGCGGGCAGACCCTGGGCATGCAGGCAGTGGCTGGCAGACCCCAGGCTTGGGGTGGCAACAGACAGACCCAGCGAGGCAGCCATTGTGAAGCGAGGCAGTCCCAGGGTCCCAGAGCAGGGAAATAGAGGCTAGGGGCACCGATTGAAAACACCTGTGGGGGTTGAGGCACAGGGAGAGACTCCCAGCCCCACAGGAGAGGTCCTTGGAGAGACCCACGTGGTTCTAGAACCTGCACAAGCTCACCCACATGGGAATTAGCAACAGAAGGGCCCAGTTTGCTGGGGGGAAGTGGCACAAGGTACTGAAATCCGACAGAGAGTGGAGCAAGCACCATTGTTCCCTCTCAGACCCCTCCCCCACATACAATGTCACAACCCAGCCACTAGGTTGACCCACCCTGGTGAACACCTAAGGCTCCACCCCTCATACATAACAGGCGCAACAAGACCAAAAAAAAAAAAAAGGCCCAAATGGAAGAACAGATCAAAGCTCCACAGCAAATACAACTAAGCGACCAAGAGA
>JAPYXV010000080.1:32926-46866 GCA_028533065.1 Trachops cirrhosus | reverse complement strand
GCTCAGAGAGTCCCAAAGAAGTTGAACCCAAGGAGGAACACACCAAGGTACATCACAATTACATTACCCAAGGTAAAAATGAAGGAAAGAATCCTAGAAGCAACAAGAGATAAGGGGACAGTAACCTACAAAGGAGTTCCCATCAGACTGTCAGCTGATTTCTCAAAAGAGACCTTACAGGCAAGAAGGGGCTGGAAAGAAGTATTCCAAGTCATGAAAGGCAAGGACCTACATCTAAGATTGCTCTATCCAGCAAAGCTTTCATTTAGAATGGAAGGGCAGATCAAGTGCTTCTCAGATAAGGTCAAGTTCATGGAGTTCATCATCACCAAGCCCTTATTTTATGAAATGTTAAAGGGACTTATCTAAGAAAAAGCAGATAAAAAACATGTATAGTAAAAAGACAGCAAACTCACAATTACTAACAACCACACCTAAGAACCATAGCTAAAACAAAAACAAACTAAGCAAACAACTAGAACAGGAACAGAACCACAGAAATGGAGATCACATGGAGGGTTAGCAACAGGGGAGTGGGAGGAGGAGAGAGGGGGGAAAGGTACGGAGAATAAGTAGCATGGATGGTAGGTAGAAAATAGACAGGGGGAGGGCAAGAATAGTATGGGAAATGTAGAAGTTAAAGAACTTATGACACATGGACATCAACTAAAGAGGGGGAATGTTGGTGGGAGAGGGTGTGCAGGGTAGAGGGGAATGAAGGGGGGAAAATGGGACAACTGTAATAGCATAATCAATAAAATATATTAAAAAAGATGGCTGGTTATATTTTAGTCTTTGCCTCTGGAAGTGGTGACTTTTACTAACATGACCTGGAGTGCAAATGTGTGTGGGCCACCTGTGAGGGCAAGTGAGGCACATGCTCTCCAGAGTCCCTTCACTTTGGCATTTACAACCCTGCTCTTAGGTGCAAGATTTGGTCCAGGATTCTGGTCCTGTGCTTGGGGAAGAAACACATTCCTACATGGCCAGCAGCGCCAGGGCACACCTGCTTCAGCCTACATGGGAAGGCGACGAGGGGAGGGCCGTAGGTGGGAGCTCAGCTGGGAGAGAACCTAGCAAAAGGTAATCAGCACCTTCAGCTGACTATCAGTGGGTTGGCAGGGACCTCAGAGTTCAATCCCTGCCCCCCTCCCAACAGCAAACATGCATGTACATGCCACACGCGCACACTTCCATGGCACACACACAAAAATCGCACACACCATACACATGTGATCTGCCATACAGCAGACATGTACACACATGTACCACATGCCATCACCACACCTGCACATGTGCAGATGCACATATGCTCACACCACATGCTCATATACACACACATAGGGTACACCCCATGCCTTCCCAGGCTCTCCTTACCTGGGCAGGTGCCCTGCACAAGCGCTATCTGCTGGCAGGCCTGGAGTTCTGGCACCTGCAGCTCCTCCCGTCGTCCTCTTTCTTCCATCAGGATTGGCTGGAGACTTGGAAAGTCTTTCCAGAGAAAATGGAAAAGTGAATTTGTTGTGCAGCTGCAGTGCTACCTAGGGGGCCTCTTAACAGATGCCAGACTGTGACCCAAGGACAGCCCCTTGATCAGTGTTTGTAGATAAAGTGAATTTGTAGACAAACGGCTGACACCACAGACACGGGCTCTGAAGCTAGATGGCATTGGTGTGGGTCCTGGTTCTGCCCTGTCTACATGACTGTGAATGAGTGCCTGCCACCCCTTTTGGTCATTTCCACCTCTGTGGTGGGATTTCTCAGGCCCCAGTGCCCTTTGCAGAGACACAGGCTGTAGAGCCTGCTGGGGCAGACAAGGCAGGGAGCAGGCCTCTGAAGAGGCCTACGTGCTGGTTCCAGGGGAGGTGGGGAGCCACACCTGACTGTATTGTGCTGGCTCCAGTTCCTGTAGGGAAAGGGGTGTGGGCTGCCACTGATGCTATACGAAGCTTTTTGTCTCAAAGGGGCAGTTTCTCAAGGTATTATGGCAGAGTGGTTAAAACTCAAGTTCTGGTGACACAAAAAGCCCAGGGTAGGGGGACTGGGAAATGCTGCTGCTGAGCAGTGCTGTTGTCAGCCAAGCCCTAGCACCTCATGCCTGAGTTTCCTCACCCGCAGTGTGTGGTGGAAGGACTAGAGGATGAGACACTTGGAGGTCCTGTGCCTGGCCCTCCTTCTCTACCTGACCTGTGAAGGGTGAGACCTCACTTGTGGAGGGGCTGCTGGCTTGTCAGCACAGCCTAGGTGCTACTCACAGCAGAGGACAAAGATATTCCCATTGTGTCCGAGCACCTGGTTGAGGGAGTGCAATCCCCACACCTGCCAAAATAAAAACCTACATTCTTTCTGTGAGGAGTCAGGGAAGAGGCAAGACGTGTTCTACCAAGACAGTCTGGGTATACAGAGGGATGCAAAGAGATGGCAAGGAGTGGCCCACCTCTGGCCAGTAGCACCTACCACTCTACTCTGTCCACCCAGTGGTGGAATCATGACTCACCTAAGTGGGAGATCTGGGTAGCATCCTTCCCCTGTAGGTCCTGCAGCTCTGGAACACATGGCTCATTCTCATCCCCCAGGGAGAGGTCCAACTGGGCTGCTGGGTCATCTGTTCACAGAAAAGGGGAGGACACATCTTCCTCAGGGATCTAGAAGGACCCAGGACAGGTCACAGTAGTAAGAGGGCCATGCAGGGCTGCAGAGATGCAGAAAGGCTGGAGCAGGCAGGGAAGGTGGACGCTGTGGGCTTGGGGCAGCTCTTCCAGGCCCATGCATTAATTAGGGAGCCACATGTGAAGAGGCACAGGATCAGAGAGAGAATAGGAACCTGTATTGATACAGAGGAACCTGTTATGTTTGGTTTTGTATGCAAAACAGCTACCAAGTCTAATTTATACGTGAAGGCTCCTCTGCTAAATGCGCTTGGGAAGACTGAGTGCAGGTGACCTCCCGTCAGCACTGGAGGGTGGTGAGCAAGATCAGATGCAGGCCCTCCATGTCTCTGGTCTCAGGAGAGGGCCAAAGGATGTCTTACTTTGAGGCAGTGAGACCCCATAGTCCTCTCCGATGATGAACTCCCCATAGAAGCCAGTCTGAGCAGGATCTAGAAGGGACCAGTCCTCTTCCGAGAAGCAGAAGATCATGTCCTCGAAAGGCGAAACCCGCTTCTGAAATCACAGGAGAACACGGATGCCTCAGTCCAGGGACAAGCTGGGGCTGAGGGCACGCACATCCCTGCGATGTATGCGTGCTAGGGAGATCGCAGAGGGCTGCTCCCTAGGATCCACCTTGTTCCTACCAGGTTTGGCCAAATCTGAACTGAGAGGACTTAGCAGTGGCCAGAGGTGTGCAGAGAAAGGCTCTGCTGCTCAGTGCCGGCAGCACACATACGCACAGTCCCAGGCCCACCTCGAGGACTGTGGCCATCATGTTACCTGGGCACCCTGCCGGCGAGGCGACGCTCCATTTTTAGGGTTTGTCTGTACAAGCCCCTTCATGGCAGCATTGATGATCATAGATAACAGAGGCTGAAGACAAGCTGTCTCTGCCCATCACCAGAGTGGTGACTAAGCCCAGGACATCCTACCAGGCCGAGCACTCCTATGGGAAGGAACATGGGCCTCTCTGCATTGAGGAAGCCCTCTGAGGGGCGTGTCACATGGGAAGCACCTATGCACACGGTGCCTGGGGCTGCCCAACACACAGAACGGCCAGCAGCTTCACAGTGGGACCTGGGGTTAGGTGCAGCTGGGAGGCTTCTCTGACACTTCAAGTCACCCACCAAGGGAATGTGTCAAATGAATCTTAATTTAAAGAATGGTGGGATGCCCATATAATACCAGGAGATGCTAAAAATAAAAAAGTCCCTTACAAAATGAAAATACAGATCTCTGCCCACTGAAGCATGAAGCATTAGGATTTCAAACCTTCTATAAATATTAATGTGACAATAGACTGATAACAAAAGATGTCATTGAAAAATTAATCTGGAACCTTGATTACTTGAAAGAATATCTGGGAGAAGGAAGATGTGAAGGACGGAGAAGCCCTGGTGGAGCAGACACTTCTGTTCACAGTCTGACCCGGAAGAACACACACACAGTGTGTCTCTGCTGAGCATGTCAGCGACTTGTGTCACTCCGACAAGCGGGTGGGGCGCTGTCTGCAAATACATTCCCTGGGTATTGGCTTAACAAGGCACCTGCCTTCTGCAATACAGAGCATGTAAAATAAAATCCCATCTTAGATTATGAAAAATAATTCCTTTATACAATCCATTAGAAAGGACTTCAAAATAAAATTTTAGGGGAAAAGTACAACCCATATAATAT
Organism: Trachops cirrhosus; assembly: GCA_028533065.1. Lineage (NCBI taxonomy): Eukaryota > Metazoa > Chordata > Mammalia > Chiroptera > Phyllostomidae > Trachops > Trachops cirrhosus. The sequence goes on along the minus strand of JAPYXV010000080.1, from coordinate 42,538 downwards.
TGTATAATAAACATGTTTAAAAAATTAAGAAGTTCATAATACTGTACATACATGTCCTCATATCTGCCTAACTCTAGACCAGCGATTTTCAACCAGTGTGCCATATGAATATTTAAAACATGAACTACCTAAATCACGGGCACTGACCTCTTTCCCCTCAGATTGTCAAATAAAAAAATGACAACAGCCAATGCAAAATAGTCATCCAGTATGAATGAATGAAAAATGTACTTACTTTTTTTTGTCAGATCAGTAAAAAATATATTTTTGGTGTGCCATAGAATTTAGTAATTAGTATACGTGTGCCCTGAGGTGGAAAAGGTTGAAAGTCGCTGCTCTAGACCATCACCACTTACTCGATGGCTGTGCTGGGCTGGGATCAGGTGTGTAGGCAGGGAGACAGGGTTGGGAAAGGACAGTTTCAGCGGATGTCCCCTGGTGCCTTGGCCTCCTCCCCCATACGCACACTTCTTTCCACATTCACCCGGAGATAGCAGACAGCAGAACAATGGGCACAAAGGGCACAGAGTCAAAGAGACTTCAAATAGACTCACCGAGTTCCTGGCTCCCCTACTTGTCACATTCTCAGTCATTCATATAGGATGGTGGGCATGCTACTCATCCCCCAGGTCACTGGGGACTTGCAGGTATCACAATACATTACCCCAACAAGCGTCTGTGTGAGTCTTCTACAGCCCCATGTGACATAGAACAACAGTTCTAGTCCAAATGGTCTAGAAACTGCTCTACATTAGAATAATTCAACATGGGTTCAATAAGACCATTTAGTGTCTTTTGAACTATGACATAGTACCTTTTCAAGGAAAAAAATTATGAAGACCCCCACAGGTGACTGTGACAAGAAGTCAGGATTGGGTACTGCTGGGTGAAAGCTCTCTAATGGGCCTTAGAAATCTTGTTCAACATAAATTGGGTCCTTAAATGTCAATCATCAGGTATACAAGTGAAATTCAACAGTTTCATGTCTCCGTGACAACAGTCATATGCTTCCCATCAGAAAAAAATGAGATTAAGTGTAATGCTCCCCTGGGTCCTTGAGAAAATTTCTGAGCAGTTTTGGGAGAAAGTAACAGAAGTACATCCTATGAATCAGTACTTCCACTTCCAGGACATTTTCCTAGGAAATCATCAGGGATGTAGGCAAAGTGCACGTAAAGAGTGCAGAACACACTGGTGGAGTCACGCGTCAGGCTTCTTCCTGCCCTTCTCCAGTGTCTGAAGACTTACCCTGATTGAAACGAAATACTCATGTGCTTGTCTCTAAGATACAAAAACTATAAACAGGTTAGTCTTTGCTTCTTGTTTTCTTTGGAAGGGCAAGGTGGGTGGGTCCCAGGCGCTGCGGCTGATCTCTGAGTTTCCCTTGCCCACAGCCCCACCTCCAGACCCTCCCAGAGGAAGGCTGCTGACTGGGTTTGGTGTTTCTATTCAGTGCATATCTTTTAAACTCCAGTTACCTCTGAATACAGCTTGAAATGTCTTCAAAGCACTGTTTCATATGTTTTTAAATGTTGAACTTCTGTTTAAGGTTTATTCATATACATCTACGTAGGTCCAGTTCATTGACCTAAACTGATGTGTAGGATTTCAGTGTGGTGATTTTACCCATTCTTTTGTCAATAACGTTTAGGTTTTTCCCAGTACAGATGTTCCTCGACCCAGATAGGGTTTTATATCCCAATAAACCATCGTAAGTTGAAAACATCCTAAATTCAAAATGCATGTAATACCACACTGCAAAGAACGGGCTGCTGGCCCTCGGGCTCGTGCGGCTGACTGGCTGTGCTCACTGTACTTCCAGCATCATGAGAGAGCATCCTTCTGTACATGGCTTGCCCGAAAAACATGTAAATCCAAAATTTAAAGTAGTTTCTACTAAATGCCTATCACTTTCCTACCATGGTAGCTCGGGACCGGCTATACTTTGCTGTTGCCAGCAACGGTTCAGTGAACTCTCGTCTGTCTCCCCAAATGTACAAGTGCGGTTCCAGGGCAGGAGAGTTACTGACCACTGGGGAAATGTGCCCACTGACAGGAAACACTGCCTCCACCAGCACTGGGGCTGTCCAAGGTCGAAGATTCTGGCCCCTCGGCGGGAATGCAGCGCAGGTCCCACAGTCCTGGAACTGCCCTTTCCTCGATGAAAATCCCTTTATGGGTTCATTAGCCAATGGGCTTTTTTCTTCTTTGAGACCCTTGTTCCTAGTCCTTGCTCATTTTTCTATTTTCTAATGGGTTGCTTTTCCTATTTTTTAACCAGCTTGTTTTAAATTGTAGATATACCTCATTAATCAGCAATATTACAAGATAGGACAAACTGCAAGAAAGTGTTTACCAAATTAGAATGGTGACAATTTTGATTAAAAAGCTACAAAATTGGAAATGTGGTTTTGTAACAAAAATAGACCAACACAAAAGACAAATAAAAGTCCAGAAACCAAATTATTTTGGTACACATAAAAGTTTAATCTATAAGAAAAAATACATCACTAGTAACCATTGGAGAGATGACTTTTATCTGATATAGTTGGTTGAATGTATCTGATATAGTTGGTTGACTATTCAGAAATAAAACTAGATTCTGATCCTTGTTCACAACTATTATAAAAATAAAAACCCTAATATATCGAGTCCTGGCTGGTGTGGCTCAGTGGATTGAGCGCAGGCCTGTGAACCAAGAAATCACAGTTCGATTCCCAGTCAGGGCACATGCCTGGGTTGCAGGCCAGTTCCCAGCAGGGAATGCACAGGAAGCAACCATACATTGATATTTCTCTCCCTCTCTCCTTCCCTTCCCCTCTAAAGATAAATGAATAAAATCTTTAAAAAAAAAACCCTAATATATCGAAAGGAAAAAAAATGGGTATCAGAGATTAAAAATAGAGAGGGACCAGAAGAAGAGCAACGGGCAGATGTTCACACAAAAATTATAAATGCCTGCAGTGATGAAACAGCACGAGGGAGACTGAAAGGCCAACGACACAGAGAACAGACATACACACTCATGAGGGGTAGAGAGGGAGGACTGGGATACACAGAGCCCTTAGGACACGTGGAAGAACCTTTCATGTCAATGAAAAAAGAAGGAGAGCAAGAGAGCAAGTATTAAAATATATGAAAAGCTCACATTCATTAGTACATAAAAATATGAATATAAAACACTATTATATTTTTTTAGATTTTATTTATTTATTTTTAGAGAGAAAGGAAGGGAGGGAAAGAGAGGGAGAGAAACACATCAATGTGCAAGAGAATCGTCAATTGGTTGCCTCTCGCATGTACCCGACTGGGAATGGATCAAACCTGAAACCCAGGTACATGCCTGACTGGGAATTGGCCCCGTGACCCTGAGCCACCCTTGGTCACGGCTAAAATACAATTATCAATCATTGCTTTGATAAACATTAAAAAAGAAAGGTGATGAAATTTCAACAATCATCTTGTCATTATACATAAATATGTATTAGAAACACTTTAAACACCTTGGCCTAGAAGCTAAAATTCCCACAACCCAATCAGAAAATCCTCTGGAATCTTCAGAAAAGCTACTGTACTAGTAAGTAAAATTAACAAAGTTTCTGGATAGAAAGTCAGTGTAACAAAAACCAATTGTATTTCACTGTTTCTATATAAACAACTAGACAATGAAATATTTTTAAAAAACAGACCGTTTACAATAGCATCAAAAACCATGAATTCTTAAGAAAAATGTTCATAAAACATGTTCCTCAAATGAACACTGAGAACAAAGAAATGAAGGATTTAACAAGATGTCAATATGGCCCACCATGCGCTATAGATTCAGTGCAATCCCAAGCAAAAACTTCAGGAAGATTCTAAAGTGTATATGCACAAGCAAATCACTTAGAAGCAGCCCAAAGAATTTTGAAAGATGGAGAACTCACAGTAACCAGCCTCAAAACATACTCCTGTTACAGTGATATTGGAGTAAAGAATAAAAACAAAGCTTAATTGAGGTTGGGTCCAAATTCTCAGACACATGTGGACAACTGATTTTTGGCAAGGGCGCCAAGGAATTCAAAAGGCAAAAGGAAAATCTTTTCAGTGAATGGTGACAGACAAGCAAATATCAACATGGGGGCAGGGGAAGAGAAAGGAACCCTATATACCTTGTATCATATGCAAAAAATAACTTCTACAACTATAAAACTTCCAGAAAAAAATCCTTTGTGAACTTGAGGTAGACAAAGATTTGTTAGGACACAAAAAGTGTAAGTGATAAAAAAAAAATCAATAAACTGGACCTCATCAAAGTTAAAAATGTTTAATCTTTAAACAACATCATGAAAATAATGAAAGGGCAAGCCATAGAATGGAAGAAAATATTCCCAATACGCACATCCAACACAGGACTTCTATCCACAATATAGATATTTTTAAAAGCTTTTAAAACACAGTAAGACAAGCGACCCAGTAAATAGGCAAAGTATGTGGACACTTCCCAAACAACACATAAATGACCCACAGCAGATGAAAAGATGTTCAACTTCATTAGTCAACAGGGAATGCTAAATTAAACTACAATTACATATCTCCCCTCAATAGCCAGAATGTGCTTTTGTAAAAAAATAACACCAAAGGGTGGTGAAGATGTGACGTGCCTGAGACACAGTGAGTGGTGAGCACTATGCACAACAGCCACAGCCACATGCTGGCTGACCCTACGACAGCCTCCGTCCAAGGCCCCTACCTTCGAAATGAAAACATTTGTCCACAGAAAGACTTACATGTGAACATTCACAGGCACTTCATTCACAGCAGGCAAAAATTATAGCAAACCCAATACTTATGACCAGTTGGTCAGTGGTTAACCCACCTGTGCTATGGTTGTGCAGTGGAGTACTATTCAGCAATGAAAAAGGAAGAAACCGCTGAAACACACAGAGAGAAGGATGCTTAAATTGCTGGGCTGAGTAAGAGAAGCCTGACTCAAGATGTGGCGACCCACATGACTCTATTTGCATGAAACTAGACAAGAGTGAATCTACTGAGACAAAAAGGAGGTCAGTGTTGGCCTGGGCACGAGAGCCCAGCTTCACTACAAGGGGCACAAGAGAAATTCAGGGTGTTGGGGATGCTCTGTATCTTGACTAGGGTACTGGTACTCAATGCAGATACTTTTGAAAAACGCTCTACACTTTGCATTTAAACAGGTGTGTTATATACAACTTACAGCTCAAAATCTGTTTAAAAAGTAAAACTGTAGACACCATTTCCATTCATCATTTTGGTGAAGATTAAAAACAATGCTGCCCTGGCCAAGTAGCTCAGCTAGTTACAGAGTTGTCCCGATAATCCAAGGTTGTGGGTTCAATGTCTGGTCTGGGCACATACATGAATCAACCAAAGAATACATAAATATGTAAAACAACAGACCGATATCTGTCTTTCTCTCCCACCTCTCTCAAATCAATAAATAAAAATTTTTAATAAAATAAAACAATGTTGCCCTGGTTGGTATGGCTCAGTGGACTGAGTGCTGGCCTGAGAATCAACGAGTCACCAGTTTGATACCCAGTCAGGGCACAGGCCTGGGTTTCAGGCCAGGTCCCCAGTGCAGAGTGTGCAAGAGGCAACCACACGTTGATGTTTCCCTCTCTTCCCCTCTCTAAAAATAAATAAAACTTAAACAAAACAAAACAAAACAATGTTAACATATACTTATAGAACAATCACACCCGATTTCTATATATGCCATATTAAAAATTACCTAAGAACCTTACTCTGGTGCCCAGCACTGACAGGACCCCTATGGGGCACACCACTTCGATGCCACCCTGGGAAGGACACAACCAGCCTGGCACTGCTGCCGAAATGTGGGACCTGAACCTCAGTGAGTTAAACCTGACTGCAGTCTAGCCTTACTCTCCAGAGTTACCGGTGCCACAGCAAAAAGGGAAAGAAACTCAAGGAGGAAACACTGGAGGTAGGATAACAAAACGAGAGCACAACTTGGAATGTATTGTTTAAACGTTACATTTCCAGAATGTGACAAATGCACAGTAAGTCCCCATTTAACGCTAACGATAGGTTCTTGTAAACCATGACTTTACGCAAAAGAACAAATAAGGAAACCAATTTGATCAGAGGCTAATTGATATAAACTAGACCAAGTTCCTAAAGCATATTTCTAGTCACAAAAACATCACCAAACTTCTAAATGAAGACCCAAAACACTTCTCCCATCAAACCTTGAAATAAATGTGAGCCAACAGACATTTAAGATTAGTACGAACATGTTAAGAAAACAATTTCCCCACATGCTGATTCCTCTTCAGGGTCGTGGGGGCAGTAGCCTCGCTGAGTGGCTCAGGGCACAGGCAGGACCTGGCCTGGACAGGACACCTGGGCACTCACAGCTGCCTACACCCACACTCAGACCAAACGAGGGAGGCACACGAGTGGCCCTTGTGCGTATCTTTGGGACAAGGAAGGAAACTGGAGACCCTAGAGGAAGCCCACACAGACGTGGGGAGAATGGCCAACTCTACACAGACAGCAGGTGGCCCTGTCCCCAGCCAGGAACTGACTTTTTCCCTCCTTAATGCTGTAATGAAAGGACACTGAAAGCTATATTCTAGAACCTGCTGTATTGTGGTTAGGTAAGCAACTGTCCTAGCTTTTAGAAAATATACCTCTGTCTTAATAGAGGAGCACAAAGCTTGCACCTCACTCTCTAAAAATTCAGGAAAAAATGGTGTGTAGGGACAGGAGGTGAGACAGGGAAAGGGAAAGAGAACAAATATAGGGAAATAACAGTGAAGGGTATTTGGAAATTTCTATACTAGTCTTTTTTAAAAAAATATTTTGTTTATTTACTTTTAGAGAGAGGGAAAGGGAGAGAGAAGAGGGAAACATCAATGTGTGGTAGCCTCTTGTGCGCCCTCTACTGGGGATGTGGTCCGCAACCCAGGCATGTGCCCTGACTGGGAATAGAACCACCGACCCTTTGGTTCCCAGGCCGGTGCTCAATCCACTGAGCCACACCAGACAGGGCTCTGTACTATTCTTGTAACTTCCCCAGGCTTGAAATAAATTCCAAAGAAAAAGTTAAAAATAAGTAAGTAGAATATTTCAAAAATGTCTAGTTGATAATTGAGAAACAATAAAGCAAAAAAAAAAAAAAGTCTACAGTGTCAAAAGACAAAGCCAGCCCCATTTGCTATTGTGGTACCATTAGCCTAGCAGGCCTATGACCTTGTTAAACACTGCTTGTCTTCTAAGCTTGTCCTCAGGAAAGGAAAATGCTGGAAGCAAGAACAGAACTAATTGCTCCCTATAGTCACAGGAGGAAGATAACTTTGGAACGAACTGCAGCCTCGTGTTAGCCCAAGGGCCAAACAACAGCAACCCCCTCCCATTTTTTAATCCAATTATAATCCAATAAAAGATGAAAGCCCCCACCCCTCAATGGTGGTATAATCTCTACACACCATGCCCCTCTCCTTTCTTGGACAGTGAATAGAAACTTTATTCTCTACACATTTTTTCTCTTTGTGAACCTTTCACGGCCCACGTCACTGACAACCTCACCACAGTTGAAACTGGGAGTTTGAAACAGGGCTTTTCAAACTCCACACCTATGACTCGCTTGGAAATATGGGCAAAAGTATACATTCTGTCTGTGTTGGTCTGGGGTGTGGCCTCAATGCTGCATTTAAAGGGGTCCCCACGTGGCTATGCTGCTAGGAAGAAGCCAGCATGGGGGAAGCCTGTCCCCTGGGAACAAACTACACAGAATGGCAGACAGGCCTCTGGAAGCCACAGGCTTAGAGGAAGGAACTTGATGTTGGTCTCAGAGGGGATCAAATAACCTACTCCACAACATGCCAGCTTGGCCAAGGCTGTTTGGAGCTGAAGCCAACAGAGAACTAAAGATCTCAGAAAAAGTTATCTCACCCTCCCCTCCTTGTGAAAGGCAGGGTCTAAATTTTCCTTTATTCAGGGACCCCAATCCCCATTCCTACTGGGAAGGGCAGACTGACCCTGGATTACCAGACAGAACTGGAGACTCTCATCAACCCAGGTCAGCATAGCAAACTACTGAATAAATTTCCCTGCCTACAACTCTGCCCCTTGAGGCTCAAAATCCTTTTCCTTTGTCTTGTCATTTCTCCATGAAAATGGTAAATAATCTTTGACTGCTGTCTGGAATTTTCATTTCATTTTCGAGGCAGGTAAAATCACTCGTTGTCTCCTGGGAGTCTCTCTTGTCAGTTTGCAGGGCGCTGGCCATTGAACCTAAGAAAGTAGAGAAAAGGAGGTTTTCCCCTCCTGGAGAGTCCCTCAATGTAGAAAAGATGCTAACTGCTCCCACCCCTCATAAGCAAAATGTCAGAGGAATCTGGGCCTGGGCCAGCACGGGGTGGGCATCTGGCTCTGCAGAGTCCCAAGAAAAAGTAGGCAGCATGTGCTATCAAAAGAGATGTAGGTCTTTTTCCTGCTTTGACCCTTGGTGGTATCTGCAAACCAGCGGGGAAGTCAGCCAGAGTGTCAGCACAGGTGTCTGAGGAGTGGCCCTCCAGTCGCCCAGCAATAGCCCACCAACAGCTCTGGACACCCAGCAGGCTTCCATGTCCACCGGGGGAATGCTTACACTTGCACATGAGGATCTACAGGGTGACCCCAGCAAGACATAGACACAATGGTGAGGTCCAGAAGACAGCCCATCGAACATCTGAGCATCTTTGGAGGTGACTGGGGACATGTAACATGCTTTTGCTTTCTAAACCTTGCTAATTTTTAAAATAGAATCTTCCAGTAAGGGAGGGTGTTTTTTGCTTCTTTGTATTCCAACTAGCTGATTTGATTCTTGGCTTTATCTACTCTACTGTTGATTCCCTATAAATTATTCTTCATTCCAGTTAGTGTAGCCTTCATTTCTGACTGGTTCTTTTTTTTTTTAAATATATTTTATTGATTATGCTATTACAGTTGTCCCATTACCCCCCTTCACTCCCCTCCACCCTGCACACCCTCTCCCACCCACATTCCCCCTCTTTAGTTGATGTCCATGTGTCGTAAGTTCTTTAGCTTCTGCATTTCTCCTACTATTCTTACCCTCTTCCATCTATTTTCTACCTATCATCTATGCTACTTACTCTCTATATCTTTTCCCCCCGCTCCCCCTCCCCTGTTGCTAATCCTCCATGTGATCTCCATTTCTGTGGTTCTGTTCCTGTTCTGGTTGTTTGCTTAGTTTCTTCTTGTTTTTGTTTTAGGTGTGGTTGTTAATAGTTGTGAGTTTGCTGTCATTTTACTACACGTTTTTTATCTTCTTTTTCTTAGATAAGTCCCTTTAACATTTCATAAAATAAGGGCTTGGTGATGATGAACTCCATGAACTTGACCTTATCTGAGAAGCACTTGATCTGCCCTTCCATTCTAAATGAAAGCTTTGCTGGATAGAGAAATCTGGGATGGAGGTCCTTGCCTTTCATGACATGGAATACTTCTTTCCAGCCCCTTCTTGCCTGTAAGGTCTCTTTTGAGAAATCAGCTGACAGTCTAATGGGAACTCCTTTGTAGGTTACTGTCCCCTTATCTCTTGTTGCTTCTAGGATTCTCTCC